>JABSTQ010000799.1:0-90255 GCA_013358835.2 Ixodes persulcatus
ATAACGTCTTGCCAAGGGCCCGCTCAACTCACAACCGCTGTTGAGAGCGATTATGAAGCTATGTGATGTACTACATACGCATACCAGCCGCGACGATGAATCACCGGCGCTCGCGGACGGTCAACGAACGCGAGAAAAGTGACGCCGTGCGGACGGTTGTTGACGAGCGCTGCCGAGGCACGCCGACCGCTGGTACAGCTTCGCAAGCGTCCGAAGGGCAAAAAGATCGCCACGAAAAAACACCGTCCTGAATGTTGAGCACGCAAGCAGTAGTGCTCGATATCCCACGCTCACATTTCACAGAGCGAACGCATCACGAAGCGAAGGCATGTCGGCCTTCACTTCGTGATGACTACTTAATTTCTCTGCTTACAGCGGTGACGTTTGTCCTGATGTTCGAAACTGCTCTCTCGCGAATGCACACGGGTTAAATGAACGGCCTAAGAGTGGGATAGAGCGTAACGGCAACAGTCCAGTACTCCCCCCGGGAGCGGCGAACGAAGCGGCGTGGTGTCCGTCGACGGCCGCGTCGAAAACGATGGAATATGCACAAAAAAACGTAATATACAGAAGAAATACAACGCGCTGAACGAAATAGATACACTTATGAACAAGAAAAATACACTGGAGTAGATAAAGAAGGGGGAGATTAAGGTTAAACAACGAAAATGAAAAGGACGTCTAGGGCGAGGTAATGCGATTCCAACGGAGAGCAGCCAGACGACGGGGGCCAACAGAACACCAATCCCAAGATTCCTCGCGCGCGCGCCGGGGCGCTTGGGAGGACTGCAAATGGTCTATTGTCCACACAGAATTGTTTCTTAAAATTGCACAAATACTAAACTGGCTTGTTTCGGTTCAAGTCTGAAAAACATGTTAAAAACGGTCAGCACCTATAAAAAATATGAAAACCAATAAAATAGTTTGGACCCGCAATTGCGCCGGCACTGATCTGTTATTACGCTGGGACGAATCCGCAATTGGACTGGCTCTGACCCGGAAACACGCTGGCACACTGATGGTTTCCTACCGTATCACCGGTTCCATGGCGGGGATCTGTGTCGGGAGCTCACAGGGAACATTCCGTATTCCCGGCATCCCGGTTTCCCAATAAGTTCCCGGTACCGGCCGGATTCCGCATTGGGCCCGGCCGATGTCGCCCCTTGGGGCGTTTCCGGTACTGGCCGGTATCAGTATCCCGGCAGGCCGATACCGCCCCATCCCCAACCCGGCGTGTTGTGCTACTTGGGAGCAGAGGGCAGCGGATAGTTGTCGAGAAGGTATGTCAAACGCTGTCCCAAGTGTTTATTTAGCACATAATGTAGCAGATCTGCACTTGTAACGGCTGCTTTTCAGATGGCTTCGTCACAAGTGACAAAATGATCTTATCATAGCTATTCAAGTACCTATTTACTATTGCATTTATTTCTAGGAGAATTGTATTATTAAGCCACATTTTTCGTCGTTGCGCAGACTGCGACTGCGTCAGCGCCCATGTGCTGAGTTTCGACATCGTGGATTGCGAGGTCCACTCGTATCGGGAAAGTAATCAAGAGGCGGCAATGGCGCGAGGCGAAGAAGCTTGCGTCAGAGCAAATCGAGACAGTTTGGGTGCAACAGGTTGTCAAACCTGTCAGCTATCCTGAGGTTCCCGATGAATCCACATCAGACGACGAGCTGATGGAAGATGCCTGTTCCTCTCAAGAACAAGGGATCATCAACACTTCCATCCCAGAGCTCTACCGGCCACGGGGAGTTGCCAAAAGAAACAAAGTCAGAAAATGGAACAGTTACCTGTTCTGGTGCACGAAATGGCGCCTCCTGGATTCCACAACAGCCAGGAGAGTCTGGTAGACCCTTCATCAGCAGTTCTGCCCGACGGGCACTTCGAGATAATGAGCTTCACCGCTTCAGCCTCAGCTTCAAGGTCAGCCGCTTCAGCGTCAGCCGCTTCAACCCCCGCCGCTTTAACCTCCGCGCAGGGCGCACTGCCAAGCAACGA
Organism: Ixodes persulcatus; assembly: GCA_013358835.2. Classification (NCBI taxonomy): domain Eukaryota; kingdom Metazoa; phylum Arthropoda; class Arachnida; order Ixodida; family Ixodidae; genus Ixodes; species Ixodes persulcatus. Next base: position 2,003 of record JABSTQ010000799.1, read on the forward strand.
GAGCCCAAGGCCGATGCTTCTGATCGGGAGCGCCTAAGAATATGGGCAGTGAAGCACACCATCAAACACGTCGCCTTGAACGATATCCTTGTATTTTTGGAGTCCAAATTTCCAAGGCTACTGACTAACGCCCGGACACCGCTGCACACTCCCAGAGTCACAGAAATTCATCAGTGCGGCTCGGGCGAGTACATTCATATAAGATGCACAGATGGGATACAGATATGCCTGTGCTCTGGATTTGCCGACGGAAAAGGTTCGCATGTTTTGCACCTCAGCATGCGGGTCCAGATGTAATGTGTCAAACTACAGGCCAATTTCACTTAGCCCTTTCTGTTGTAAAATACTGGAACATATCTTATACTCAGCGTTGATGAAGCACCTTGGCTCGATTGGAATTTTGAATGAACATCAGCATAGTTTCCGTAAAGGTTTTTCATGTACGACACAGCTGATACCATTTTACCATGAAATTGCCGTTGAACTTGATAACAAGGGCCAGCTTGACTGTATATTCCTTGATTTTAGACAGGCATTCGACACTGTGTCTCATTCAATATTACTACAGAAGCTTGCTGATTTCAATGCTGATATTACTGTTAGACGACGGATAAAGGATTAGTTTTGGTAAATGGGGCACGTTCCGGCCATGTTTCCGTTACATCCGGCGTACCACAGGGATCGGTATTAGGGCCACTTCTTTTTCTTATTTTATTAATGATATTTCATGTCGTATTGAGTCTAAAATATGGCTATTTGCTGATGGTTGTCCTTTGTACACATCAGTGTCCTGTGAAGCTGATTCCACTCAGCTTATGACCAATCTAAAACGAGTTGAAAGATGGTGTATAACTAATAGAATGACCTTGGATATTAGTAAATGCGTTCATGTTTGTTTCACAAGAAAATGAAAGAAATTGATTAATCAGTACTTCCCCAACAATGAAACAATTAGGATTGAAGCCACATATAAATATCTGGGTGTGATATTCGCTGAAGATGGGCCATGGACAGCGCAAGTGGATAGCATAGTTGGCAGGGCTCTTAGTTTTTTACAGCGCAATTTAAAACATGTAAGTAAAGAACTTGACACCGCAAAGCCAAGCGTATAATCTTGGCTATGCGGGATTTGGTAACTCAAAAAGTGACGCTAAATTGCGTGAAGCTGAGATTGAAGCCCGCAGTATTGTTTTAATATGCTGACAGAGTTTTCTGATTTGGCTAGGCAAACAAGGCCCCACCAGGGCGCCGCTGGCAGCTAGAGCAAGGTGGTCGCATGCAGCAGGTCGCTTGAAAGCATACTGTCGGCGTCATTTTACTCAAAAAGCAGTAAGTATATGGCTCTTTTGTCCTATGCTCAGAAAGTGTTGAGCAACCAAATTATCCCGTTCGTTGTTGATTCTGAGGCCCGTCCGCTCAGTAACATTGCATCAATTTCTGCGTATCATTTTTTATACAGTGGGTCGTAATTGATGGCACAATTTTCGTATCTATTCTGGTATGTTTTCTTGGTAAAGCTTTTAACAATACACGTCTTTGTACAAATTTGGGTACGTTATTCTAATACTTGCAATCAGACGTTCATTAATTTCGACAAAAAGTCTTTTTTATTGATTTTTCCTTCTAATTTCAAGTCCCGAAGTTAGGAACATATTGAACCGCATCGTCGCAGGCGAAGACATCAGCGATTTTAGTGATCTGTCGGAAAGTGACGATGAAGAATACAGTCCTCCCGCCGCGGCTGAGCCCTCTGAGACAAGTGAGAATGAAGAAATTGAGAAGATTCCTTTGCATCATCTGTAGCTTCGTCTTCTCGTCCAGACAACAAATGGCAAAAAGAATTGCTCCAAAACATTCATGCTGAATTTTCCAAAGTATTTTTTCAGCCGGATGCTATGGATTCACCATTGTTCCTTTTCCGCCGGTCTAAGTACTGATATGCTCACCATTCTAGTGGAGCAAACAAATGTGTACAGTATGCACAAATACGGCAGCTCCCTGCATACAACTCTGCAAGAGCTGGAGCAGTATATTGGAATATACCTGAAAATGGGGCTTACGAAAATGCCGAACGAAGGTAAGCTATTCTTCTGGGGCTGAACGAGAACACACTGTTTTACAAATATACGAACACGCAAAAGCGCAGCATGAGCGCTGAGCAAAGTGCAATCATGAGTTTTAAATATAAACACCGCAGTGCAAACAATAATAAAATATTTCGTATTTGAGCTTTTCTCCGCATTTGTCGGTTTTGCAGTGAGCATTTCACTGGTGAGCTTTTCTCCACCGCCCGTTCTCCGGTGAGATATTTTGCCCGCCGCCCAACAGTAACAGCCGACCAAGGGCTCATCGCAGCCAAGACAGTACAATCGACAAACACCATAATAAAAGATGTGCGTGTTCTTGTCTAATACATTCGCCTCTATTTCATAAAATACTGAATCAAGAGTGTGTTGGTTCGGGTCAAACAAAGAATCTTCAGCGCGACTTTCACAACTTCCAAATAGCAACGTGTCACGCCTACTACCAAAAAGCTTGTTCTGTTTTTAGCTTCACAGAAATTTTTCTCGCAATGTTTGTTTTATTTCGGTAGAAATCCGCCTCCACCCGCCTCCACAAGTTGATATGCAAAGCGAATGTCGAACTTAAAACAAAATCGACGAACTCACGTATGGTTCTTCCACATTTAAAATAAGTAAACATTTTAAATGCATCTCTGCAGAACATTTGAAATCGCCAGATCAAATCACCTATCCAACTTCAAACACAAAGAAGTGGTAAGACAGTATCTACTCTTTGACGCTTCGGTAGCTTTTGTCTGCCTGCATTTGCTAACTTCAGGCCTCACGCAAGGACCGCTTGAAGCGTGAAATCTTTCACTCCCATTTTTTTGACCCAAAATGCCAACAAAGAATGGAACATCCTCCCAATGACGCGCTCCGGCGATTGAAAACTAACGACTCTCACCCACCCGCTAAACATCTCCGCCGCCAAAAAAAAAAAGAAAAGAAACTTCTAACTTTCATTTGTGCGACCCCAAAACACGAACAAAGAACCGAACATCCTTCCAAGGACGCGCTCGGGCGATGTACAACCTATCACTCACTAACGCGATAACCCGCAAAATATCTCCGCCTCCGCCCGCCCACCCGCCCCGCCCCGCCCGCCCGCCCGCCTTCGGGTTCTTGGTCGATCGTCGAAGATCGTCACTTCCGGACCTGATCAGCTCACCGTCGAAGTTCGTCGCTTCAGGAATTGGTCAGCTCACCGTTGAAGTCCGTCGCTTCGGGAATTGGTCAGCTCACCGTCGAAGTCCGTCGCTTCGGATATTGGTCAGCTCACCGTCGAAGTCCGTCGCTTCGGATATTGGTCAGCTCACCGTCGAAGTCCGTCGCTATGGGAATTGGTCAGCTGACCGTAGAAACTGTGGTTCAGCCCGCCAGTGCCTGCTCGGAGCATCACCGAGCACAGCCAGTCGCTTGCTCGGATAGCAGCCGAATACCCGCGAGCTCTTCCAGCCCGAGCCTTGCCACTCTTCTTCCACCTCTTCTTCAACAGCTCACAGCATGACACTATGAGAGCAATTCTCTATATGGTATATTTTAAAAATAGAAGACAGAAATAACCCTTATTTATCATTACTTCCTGCTCCAACTTTTCATAATGCAAGCTGCAACCAAAAGCTTCTGAGTATGAATTGTGCAAACTTTAAGAAACCCTTTCTCTGTGGTAGTTTCTGCCAATTATTCGGGAGGCTCCAGCTGTGACCGAGAGAAGGCGCCAATGATATCACGTCGTTGCGCATGCGTGAATTACATTCGGTGTGGCAAGCTGACAGTGGCGTGGCTTGATAACAGGGTGTTCAATCCGAAATAATCTGCCTCAACAATTGTCCTAGGATACTTGAAAAGTAACGAAGACACCTTCTTATAGACTCGGGTATGTTTTTGTCCGTTGGTGAAACAATTTGTTGATCCGTTTTGTATATCAGGTAGATCATGTTTACAATCTAAGTGGCAGAGAATGTGCCGAAAAACATACTTTGCTTGATAGAAAATTTGTTTACTAGGCGTACGTGTAATGTGAACTAAATGTTTGCAAGGAAAACATTATTTCCATTTTTTTCAATTAAAATCTTCGGTGGCAGGCTGGCAGGCGCATTCGCGTACAGGTTTTAACCTTTCTGCACAGCCGTGCATGCCACCCAGGATCACATTTTTGTATGCAAATAAATATTATAATTATAATTAAAACATTGACAAAGCCACAAATTCGGTAATTAGAGGCTTACCACATTCTCGGGCCGACGAGGCTTAGTGTATTGCATGCTGTCACACGACCCCGTCATGCCCAGCATGAACGATGGGGACAGAGCGTAGATAACCAGTCAATGGATGCCGATGAAGTTGCAGCGCGTAGTGGACTCTCCAAAGTAGTGAGTGGATTAAGCACATTTTCTCTTTTGTTTTGTTTTTGCGGTTTAATAATTCAATGTTCAATCATTTCTAAATAGAAATAATAACATGCCATAACCAAAATACAAACTTCGCTTTCAGGTTTCCATGGGGATTTCGAAAGGTACCCTAACGCTTCGAACATTCCTTTTTGAATTAATAATGGGCACGCAATAAAGTTTACAACTGACTGTAATGGAATCTTTGTCTTCTGCCGTACATATGTGTGATCAGAAATTCATACCGACCAACAGACCATCAAACCATTAGGCCATCAGATGTCCCAAAATACGACAGACCATCCCACCATCAATGTCCCGAAATACGGCAGACCATCAAACCATCACACCATCAAGCCATCAGGGTCCCAAAATACGACAGACCATCAGGATTTTTCCTGACGTTCTTTTCAATAGTGAAGGTAGCAGAGACTCACTCTGAGCAAACTTTAAAGCTCAAAACTAACGCTGCCTCAACCTAGAATGCGGAGAAGTCTCAAGAAAATAGCAAATTTAAAAATCGAGATAATGTGAGCACTTCATTTGTCTTCTTACCATTAAATGTTATTTTGAAATACTCAAAAATCAAAACCCGCAGCTTTAAACAAAGTAATTTCAAATGTGCTGTTTTTCACCCCTGGCCTGTTTCTCATTAATGTTATGATGAACGAGCTTAATGCCTTGCCCATTCGGATTCTGGAGTCCTCAGAGCCGCACTTGGGGGCATGAGTAGCCACATGCGGCTCGCTAGCCGCAGTTTGGCCACCTAATATAGTTTATCTGCCAATTAACCTCTTTCCAGGTCCACCTTGGCAATGGTGTGCTCGTGAGTCCAAACAAAATGGCATATATCATGGGAGCACAGGGCGACTCCATGTTTGTCAAGGGAGCGGCCAAGCTTGTGTTTGGCCGCAAAAACCTACAGATGCGGCGGAGTGTCACCAGGGAACCCTACCGGCGCTTTAAAAGAGTGATGCCGAAGAAGGCCCCGACTCCTGCAAAGGTGGAGGCAGTCAGCAGTAAGTGCCTATTTCTTAGGCGCGTTGCAGACCTGGGATTCGAGTTAGAGCGGTTGCAAATCAGTGAGATCAAATATTATGGGGCCTTTGAAAGTTTGAATTGGGAAAAAAAGTTGAAACACAAAGCTAAAATGAAGCAAGCACCATCTCTTTTTCTTTGTTGTAGAGATCACAACATGCAAATTTATAAAAGTGAAATTCTTGATCCGAGATTCTATAGGTAATTTAATGCACATGCTGAGCTGCATGAATGGTGGAGCTCTATAGGAGGCATTTATATGTGGGTATAGCAGTACAAACTGCAGGTAAATTACTCTGTCATCCAGTATGACCTATGGCTTTGACGGTATGAAATTAATCTTTAAAGAGCTTGCTGTCAGTGCGTGTTTAGGAAGGGCATTTGCTCGGTGTTTTCAAAGATTTCTCTCGAGTATACAATAAAGGGCTAAAAGCAATTAATGAGGGTACTTCCATGTCGACGGCAAAGCAAAACTTAATGTGTAATAGTTTTGTTCATAACTGCAGCAAATAAATGTTATACTTCTGTATATAAACTTTGAGGGCAGACAAAGCAGTAGTGCACGACTGATTGGTATCTTTTCTTTTTAGATGCCTTCCACAAGTACGTGGAGAGAAACCCCAGGGAGAAGTCCCCAACCAAGAGTATCCCGCTGATCAACGACTACCTCAGTGAGTTGCTCCAAGACAATAAGCTTGATCTAAGCTTCAGTAAGAAGCTTAGTAGTCAAGCTTCGGCAGTTAATTGTTACCTATGAATAGAACCGTTATCCTGGATTGACCTGCCTCATGCCCTTTCTTTGCATGCCGAACATAAGTCCGTTTCCTCACGCGCACATGGGTCAATCCGTATAAATAGACTGATCTCACCAGCTATTTTGCGCCTGCTTGTAGGTCACAGGTCAAGTTGTTCTGAGCTCACTTGTCAAAGGCTATGTACTCCTGTTGAAGAGTACATAGCTAACCTTCTTGAGGGGTACGTAGCTTTGTGTGTGTAGCTGTGTTGCTAACAAGCATCGCAGGCGTCAAATGTCGGTGTGACAGTAGGGTCGAACGCTGGCAATAGATTGACTGCATACGGCTAAGCGGGCGCTCGTTTCATTCGGGAGATTGAGCAGTCACGGCTCTAGCAGCTCACTAAAACTGGGTGGAGAACAAGCATAATTTTTATTGTTTATTTTTTATTCAATGAACCAAAGACGACAATCATGGGCTGTGAGGGTGTACGAAATTGTGTTGATGTAAATGTTTTTGCTTGAACAATGCATTGGTAGACCATCGAAAGGGAGATTCAGTGTTCTGCTAAGTGCAAAGTAGAGTGATGACGCTGCAGGTAAACTCTCAGCTGTGTGGCAAACGAGCCCGACAAAGCGCCCCATATAGTTCCTTACCAATAGCCGCTTCACTTTCTGGAGTATTCCTACTAGAACATTTGACACTAGAACATTCTGTTCTCGAACAAATGACAACATTCTCAAATTTTCTAGAACCACAAGTTTTACCAATTAATAAAAAAACTGATTCCGGTCCCGGGATTCAAAGCTGGAACCTCTGTGTGGAAGCCAAGTGCGGTGCCCACGCAGTCACCGCACACACATGCAGCATTATGATGCTAACACAAATTGCTTGTGCAATGTTTTGTGCTTTTAATCTCCATGCTGCAGTTACTGCAATAGTGAAAAGGGTGCAATCTCATCGTTTGTCCATGTATTCTTTTTTTTTTCAGTAAACAAGGGCATTTTGCTCTTGAACAAGTGCTCTGTGCTCATAACACTGACAAGTGAGGAAACAGGTGGAGCAACCAAAAAGTGGAAAAGGCTCAGCAGGTGCAGCAGACGTGTGATAGCAGGGCATGGGCTCCTTTCCTCAAGGATGAGGTCCAGCCTCTGCTATCTGAATGGACACTGCAGAGACGAATCGAGGTGAAGTTTGAGGCAGGTGTGTACGTCAATGCCAATTTGAGATTTAACACTGCATGTTTAGATCTGCGACATACCAGCTTCTTTTAAAGGGATTCTTGAGGAGATCCTTCTAACATTCGAGTCTAAGCTGGAAACTATGCGACCACAGGAGAGACATTGCGCCGTCTTGGTGGATGAGATGCAGGTTACTGCTGGGTTGGATTTTGACCTAACAAAATAAACAGAAAAGAAACCGATTGGCCTGGTAACCATTCCACATGCAAAACCTGCCCGCTCGGGTGACTTAAACTTCACTACACGCGGCCTGGTCATCATGCTCACTGGGCTCCCCTCTCGTTGGAAGCAGGTTGTTGCTTAACACCTGACAGGCAAGCATCCGTTTCTATGTATATCTACTCAACTCAACTGCCAACTTCTAAAGTTGCAATCCATTGCATCTGAGACTAGGTAGTTTAGACAAGGCGAAATATATGGGACACCCTAGCCAACTATGTTTACGGCAAACGCTTCTCCGAGCATGCTGGTGCAAAGCAGTGAACCTTGATGCATGGACCAGAGCAAAGTTGTGAGGTTTGACACAAGAGGAAATATGGTAATTCAAAATAACACAAACAGTATTAGAGATGGAAGTTGAAATGCAAACAGCATTGTATAGAGAGGCAAAAAGTATTAAAGATGCAAATTGAAGAAGAAGAAGAAAATTAGGTGTTTAATGGCACAGCGGCAACTAAGGCCATAGTGTGCCAAACCCAGGGTAGGTTAAAGGCAATACTGAAAAGACCTATAGTAGGTAGTTCCATTAAAAATATGGGAATGAATGTTTTAAAAACTTTACAAGATACAGGCCCCCTATTAAGGCCTCCACAAATATTTAACCGATGCTCCGCTAACCAGATTCACTCTAGGAAGTTTGGGAGATTGTGCCGACGATCATGATCGCCGGCTCTCTGCCACCGCTAATCTTCAGGCATACCTAATAGAAATGAAAACAAACTAAAATTCATAGCCGATGTAGGATGCCAATGCTATCTAAAAACTTAAAAACTTGACGGTGCGGCACAAGAGGTTCGTCACCGAATAATAATGTTGGGTGGAACGGGACGTGATTGCGGAAAAAGGTAGAGAAAAAAGTGGTGCGTTCGTGATGGTACTTAGGACATGTGATAAGAATATGCATGACACTCAATGACTCGTTACAGTGTTCACATTTCGGAACCGCTTCTGCCCGTAGGAGGTACCCGTGCGTGAGATGGGTGTGTCCCAATCTCAAACGACAGAGCACCACCTCAAAGAAGCGCTCCCTGTGTCGGCAACTTGCCCATTCCCGCAGGGTGGGTTTCACGCAATGAAGCTTGTTGTGTATTTTTGTGTCCCATTCTAACTGCCAGTTTTTCTGGATTGCTCTTTTGAGACCGTGTTTGTAGTCAATGTATGGAATGCACTTGATATCCACTTGCCTCTCGATGCACGTACTGGCCGCTCCATCAGCATCCTCATTTCCCTGAATACTGACATGACTAGGCACCCAACAGAAATTGATGACTAGGTGTGATTTTACTGCAGTGTGCACAATGCTCCGAAGCCTAGTAACGAAGGTATTCTTCGGTACTTCCAAAGAAGCAAGTGCCTTTAATGCACTGAGAGAGTCAGAGTAGATAACAGAAAACTGGATAGAGTTTTCTATAATGAATTCAACAGCTAAAATTAAAGCATATAATTCTGCAGTAAAGATTGAGGCTCTGGCATCAAGACGCCTAACAACCTTCCATGTCTCGCTTATAACAGCACAACCAACAACAGAATCGCTCTTAGTACCATCTGTGAAGAAGCTCCTACAGTTGCTGTACATATAAGCAACCTGAGAAAACTCCTGCTGCAGGGCAGCAACAGGAGTTTGCCGCTTATTATATTTGATCAGAGTAAAATTGATTATGGGTGCTACACACTCCCAAGGAGCTACTGCCAGTGGAAGTTGGGCAACAAGGCTGAAACTGTCAAGGTTGTACGCCTGCGAATATGCTTTAATTCTCTGCGTAAAAGGGGGTACGGCAGATAGCTTGTTCTGGAATGTGGTTTCGTAGCGAGAATCCTGAATTGCTTCCTGGATCGGATGAGAAGGGATAGAGCGAATTCTTAATACATACTGGAACCCTAAATAAAATCGTCTCTTTTCAAGTGAATATTCATTACACTCAGTATACAGGCTAGGTATAGGGGACGTCCGAAAAGCACCAGTGCAGCTAAACCTCCGAAAAGCACCGAAAAGCACCAGTACAGCATAAACCGTACAGCCACTGCTTCCAGTGAGGTAGACAGTGGAACCTGTACACAGGGCACTTCTCTCGGGAGAACCACCGCAACTCCTCCAGAAGAACTGACTGAGCACGGACGATCCTTCCGGAATACCTGGTACCGTCTGAGGAAGTTGGTGTGGCTGGGGTTTAAATGAGTCTCCTGCAAGCAAAGTACATGTGGCTTGTGTTCCTCCAGCAGGGAGTGAGGCCGAGAGCCTCGCTTTTTCTCCCTGGTAGGAGACCGTGCGGACTGTACAGGCGCAGCATGCGCTGGCCTGTTTTGGGACATGAAAGCAGCTGGCGAACCCTCTCCGCGAAGAGAGGAAGCCCGCTGCCCCTGGGTAGGCTTTGGGGTCCTGAGGGCCGCAGCCAGGTCTTCGAGCAAGACCTGGGTTGCCCTCGACTCCATACGTGGCGCAGGACCCCGGCGTGCCACGTCGGCATACGAGCCTTGTGCAAGAAAGGACCAGCGTTTCTTGGCCTCAAGGTATGTAATATTCTCTTTAGCCTTCAAACTCAAGATCTCTTTCTCCTGCTTCCACAGGGGACAAACACGGGAGTACGCTGCATGGGTGCCCTAGCAGTTGGAGCAGCACACAGTGTTTTCACAGATGTCTGCGACATGTTCGTTGCTGCCACACTTGGCGCAGATCTCTCTTCCACGGCAGCTCCTAGACCCATGCCCGAACCTTTGGCACCTGAAACACCTCTGGGGGTTCGGCACATAAGAACGGACACGGCAGTTCAGATAGCCTGCCTTCACTGTTGCTGGGAGACTATGCCGTTCAAAAGAAAGAATAAGATGTTTTAAGGGTATCTCCTGACCCTCGTGGCGAAGTATAATCCGCTTTACTGCAGTAACATCTGAATTTTGTAGGCCTTCAAGGATCCCATTCTCGCTTACACCTAGGAGGTCTTCTTCAGAGATGACACCACGCACAGTGTTCAACGTCCTGTGCGGCGTTACCGTAACGGAGGTATCGACGATGCTTTTCCTCTTTTGAATGGCCACACTTTGCGCTTGTGTGGTGACCTCTACAAGAAGGTCCCCAGAATGCAGCTTTTTTGCTTGGTAGGAGTGTCCGATCAAGTGCTCAAGAACTTTGGCAACAATGAACGGAGACAGCTTGGCGACAGGGCGTTGATCGTCTTCAGAATGAACTACAAAAAACTTGACAAAGTGTTCTACTTCTGGTGCTTTGGCAATGACTTGGTCCGGGCAATGCCGTTTGGACGGCTGCCTGGAACCGGGTTTAGACAGAGAGGGAGCCATAGGAGGCGGAAAGTATTCAGAATCCGCGGTGCACCACCCACCACCGAGCACAACAAGGGGTTAGGTAACGTACCATAACAAGAAGGGCTTGGCTGGAGACGTTACGCTAACAGTGCTGCCGGGAAACTATAACCAAGTGTGGATCTGGACGAGGGTATCTGTCACCACCCAAGGTTAGCCCTTGCCGCCAAAAAAGGTGAAATAAGAAGGAAGAGGAGAAGAAGAAGAAAGGTATAGAAAGGAGAGGTGGAGAAAGGCGACTGACTGAATCATCCTGGTCGGGCCAAGCCAGGACACCCGTCTACGAGAAGCAGGGGCCGAAGCGGTGTATTGCCTCGGCCGGGGGGGCCCCGAAGGGTCCAAACGTACCCCGGGTTAAGCTCAACCGCAAGGATCCCCTTTTCCCCGGACACGGGTACGCCACACACAGCCAGACGTGGGTGGGCGAACCCACATGGCTCGGGGTTCGTAGTGACGCCACTCACCAAGCACCTACTATAAAGTAGGTGCCCCCTGCGTGCGGGTATGGTGGCCCACGTGGCTGGGGTCCGTGGTGACGCTACTCACCAAGCGCCTAGCACCTAAGGTGCAGGCGCCCCCTGCGGGGCTCGGGGTCCGTGGAGACGCCACTCTCCAAACACCTGCTTTCACAGGTGACCCCTGCGGGGATGCAAATTGAGAGCTACCAAGTGTTGCCATATTACATATACCAACCTTTTTGGGTACTAATGCATTGTTATCTTGTTTCACACTCTTTCACTCTCCAGGGGATTCAGTTCATAGGTCGTTCTTGAGGGGGCTAATCTTTTCTGTGATTAGAAAGTGTGAAGAAGCCGGCTGTCGTGTGGACGCAGTAATTTCCGACATGGGACCAAGCAACAAAGCCCTCTGGAACCGCTGTGGCATCTCTTCAGCAGTCTCTTGCCACCACCCATGCGCAGCCAACAACAACCGACAACTGTTCTTGGCTAATGCGCCACATGTTCTGAAGAACATTAGGGGTCATCTGGTGAAAGGACAGTCGCTTCCTTTTGCCAGACGACACTGTCGCCAAATACAACCTCCCAACCAACGAAGTAAGTAGAAGAGCAAAAACGATCTGTGCTTGTGCAGACTGATCTCAAATTTAATGCCTGTGCAGTCATCAGTGAACTGAATCAAGTGATTTGAATTTAATAATTTTCTATATTCTTCTATGTCTCTCAGGTATCGGTGGAGCACATCAAAGCACTGGTCGAAATTGATGCTGCAAGGGACCTCAAGCTGGCACCTCACCTCAAGAGTAGCTACTTGGACCCAAGCCACTTTAAAAAGATGAATGTGGCATCATCAGCGGTAGCTGTGCTAAACCACAGTGTCTGGGCCGCAATGCGGGTGCTTGTCTGTTTGGGACTCCTTCCACCGGAGGCCATTACAACCACCTGGTTTGTAGAGCAGGTCTTGTATTGGTTATCTCTAATGACCTCGTGGGGAATCAGTTTGGGAATGAGCCTGCTCAAGCAAACCTCTCATGACGAGGCGGTTATTTTCCTAGACAGTTTGTAAGCTTCTTCTCGTGCTTGTTGATAAGGAAAAAAAACCAAGGGGCATGCTTCAAACCTGTGCAAGCAGGAGTGTTGATCTCAACAACAAGCGCCTCTTGTTGTTGAGACGAGCTACTGAATGTGCAGCACGGAATATGATTATAAACTGTGCATGCTGAATTTTGTGGTAAATGAATGACCAAACTACTCTATAGTGGCTAAATTCCAGCAAGCACAAATGGATACTCGGTTTCAAATGTTCGCTTCTATAGTCCGCTTCACCTTAGGTCCGAGCGCAGCGGACGCTATGAGATGTCAGGGCCTATCAAGCAGTAACGAAGGTGCAACGTCACGGAGTTTTAATCGCCGGGAGATCCAATCAGGTGCAGACAACTTCGTCTGACTTCCAGAACTTATTTCTTTGTCTTTTTCAAGACATTCGGCATTCGGACATTAAGACATTCGGGAACCTGACGTTACTTTTCACTGGGGGGGACCCATGGACATCTGGCAGCATATGCATTGTCTGCGAGGACCTATGAATCGACGTCCTGGACTTTCAGCAGGAATCTCTCTGGTATTTGCCATGTACTGGGAGTACAACATTCAGTATGTGGCAACAGCCAAGCACACACTTTCTGTACTTGAGCATCTCAGGGGTATAAAAAAAGACAAGGCTTTTGGTGAGAGTTGTGAAAGTTGTGACAGCACTCTGAGCACATTCCTAGAACAGGGAAAAAATTATCAATAACAGTTACTATTTTTATGTTTTCCATATGTATTTGCCTAATATCCCAGCTATGATACAAAAGATTTGTGTGTTCCATTGTGTACCCTAAATTCTTCTGTTAGATTTTATTCTTTTTTTCATCTATTGACCTGAGGATTCAATCCACCAAAGAAAAAAAAAACTGAAAAAATAAAGCTTTGACAAAACAGCAAGCAGGCAAAACAAGTTTTTAGGAAACTTATTGTAGTTTATTTTCAATCTAGTTTAACCTTGCAACACCAAGCAAGCAAAGTAAACCTTCACAAAACTTGTCATCATCATTTATTTTCATTCTTGTCTAATAATTAAACCTGCTTTGTATATTTGTATTACTTCTTAAGTTATATTTAGTTATTGTGATATAACACCTGTGATAAGCCTAAGTAGGCTTTTGAGTCAATATGTACCACATTCGTTTTTAATAAAAGAATTGTTTTGAAATACTTGCGTTTCATTTTGCAGTACCAGTATGCTAGGACAAATGGCATTGATATGACCTGACACGAAACAGCTCTCTTTGTTAGTAAATTTGAAGTTGCCTGCAATTTATTGCCACCCAACTGGGTACTCAAAGTAAGCATGAAGCAGCAGAACATTCTGCTTTACACCAGCTCTTGTCAATAGTCTAAACAAGTGGAAAAAAATACAACCTACGATAAATGATAAGTGCAATCAAATTAGTAGAAAGTTAAGCTGCCGACTATAAGAAAATTTCAATTTTTTCTGTTGTCTGCAAATTCCAATGTAACAAAAGAATGCTGTCCAGCAAGGATTTTTGTTGTGTTTCATGATAAAGTTGAGAGCAGCATTCAGTTCAGCATCATTCAGAGCATCATCATTTATTGTTCCATGTTTCAGGAAAAGAAATTGCAAGATATGTGTTCTGCATTTCGACGTTTACACTTACAGACAGTTGATGGTACCGTTTCTTTTAAGTGGAATCCAAGTTAGCATTTTAGCTTTTGCACCTGACACAGTTCCTGCTACTACTTCTTTTTGAGATGGAACTGAAGTTGAATCTCACAGGTGCCAGGAAGTCTCCGAACGATCACAATGACCCCTTTTGTAGAACAAACTGACATTTGACTAGGGCTGCTATACTCAAGACAGGGTGACAGTCAGTACTGATAATCTCTCGCAGGGTCACTCATACATTTCCATGCCTCTTTTGCAATAAGTCACGGGACTCATCATCATCATCATCACGTCTCTTTATTGTGCCCATAAATGACCAAAAGTCTGTAATGGTATATAATAGTTAAGAAAATAATCATGCACAAATTCCACATGCCAAAGTATACATCCATGAATTCATATGAAGAACAGGAATCCATTCGAGCAACTTATATACATCACGGAGAATAAAATAGCATAAAAGGAGGGTCCTCACAACTCAGGTTACAGTGTCATGAGGATTACCAGGAAGGAGTACTGTGACTCTTTCTCCGTTAGGCAAGAGTCGTTAAAGAGTCACCGTTGACTACGTCACCTGGAGTCGCCCATACACTACCATGACTCCAGTGTGATGAGATGTCGCAGGACTCTCTCTGGAAAAGAGTCGAGTGACTCTACAAACTGGAGTCATGGAGGAGTGCAGTCTGTGGCGTGCATACCCCCAAAGGGAGTCGTAGAGATTCCTTTTTTTCAAGAGTGCAGAACACTGGCAAGGTGGCGCAAGCCAACGCCCAATTCAAAGGAGCCAGCCGTATTAATCTATCCATTCAACCTCTGCATTCATATGACTCAAATCCGATCACTTGCGCCTCTAGGGGCAGGCATGGTGCAAACATAAGTACCTCTGGAAAACCCTTTTTGTCCACCTTCTACTGTGGCGCTCCCTTTCTTTTTTATTCTCCTCTCTTCTTCCTCCTCACTCTCCTTTGCTCCTCCAGCACATTTCAATACCCTCAGGGCAATCAAGTTTGGCGTGCCATGCGCCATCTAGCTCAAAATATTTGCAACACTGAGAAAGCCCTTTCACCAGCCTGCTTGCTTGTGGGGCTGTTCACGCATCAATTCAAAGGTGTTGATTCATGCGTTTTTGGTTTTTTATTCTTAACATTCCAACTGAATGTCGCTGAAGACAAAACGTCGAAGCTGAAGGCACTGTTGCGTACCGAACTGTCGCAACCCCGATAGCTTAGCGGGCGTGAAGTTCCGCAGGTTTCTGTCGAGGCCGTGGAAAATACAATGCCGTCATAAATGAATGAATGCCGTAAAACATGTAAAATAAGCATTCTCATCACATTGCCGGACTTTAGATGGATTTCTAAATGCGCTATTTGACTCGATATTTGGAATTCATGTGCTCGAAGCCCGGTGTTGTCTTTGGATTCGATGGGATGACTCTAGAGTCAGATCAGTTCTTTGACACTCTCACTGCTCTCTGCTCCACGGACACATCTTGATTGAACGTTTCGTGGACGTTTGATCGTAGTTACCGAAAACCGAAGTGAGCCAGCGTTTTCTCTGCTTCGCTGATTGCAGGACGGACTGTCGTTTGCACCTTTAGCAAGAGCGCGTAGCTGCCCAAGATGGTTGCTCTACTTCGACCCATGTCTATGCGGTTCTAACTTCGTCCCCGCTGCGAGAAAACAGTCTATTCAAAAAATAATTTAAAGAAAAACGTATTTACCCCACGAGAATAGGTTATCCAAGCAGCAGTGTTTATTTGTGTTCTATGCAAAAGTGAACAGCATATCCAATCGATGAGAACGAGCATCAGCTTGCGACGAGCAACTGCGTATGACATTGTACAAACTACAGCCAGCTTGCACGAAAAACACCTGTCTCAGACACCATAATCGTCTTCAACACGGCGACGAGGGGGCTGGAAACAAACTGATGATCATGAAAATGAGGTCAACTATTCATGCAGGAAGAGCTCACTTGCGAAAAAAGGTGGGTAAGCGCGAGAGAGAGGGGAAGAGGGGGGGGGGGGGGGGGGGGGGCGCTTTCAGTTCCGCTCTTGTAGGAGAGGAAAGCTCGACGAAAACTTCACCTTTGTTATCTTGAGACGCGCGCAAACAACGTGAACAAAAAGAAAAGAAAAAAAGAAAAACTGCCCTTGTCTACTTGCTTTCCTTTATATATTGGCCATAATATCAGGGCGTTCAATTATGTTATTCAAGCTCACGTGTTAAGTTGTCTCCACCTATCAAGGAAGGCATTTACTAAAAATCCCTAATGCAAGAAGTATACAACCACACACGCATGCACATTTATATATCTAACGTTTGATAGATTCTTAAAATGTAGCGCGCGACAACACAACGCTTGGAGTTGATAATAACGTAATCTCACAAGGGTACGCTGGCAGCGCTGCCGATTTTAGTCGTCCCAGTGTTGCCTCATTTGGCCACGGTGGTGCTGATGATCAACCGACGGTGGCGCTCTCAAAAACCCTGCCCAGAGCCTATAGCCAAGGCTACGACTGCGCAAGCCTGGCCTCGTCACGGTCACGGTCCTTCTGTTTAAGCATCTCAAGTTCGTTCTGTTTTGAACAGGTGCACAAAACTCAAACACCGGATTGAGAAGGAGGACGTATGTCACCGGTTTTCACGAAGTTTATGTTTGTTTCGTGCGAGAATGTAATCTGAGTTGGCACACCAGGAATAGATGCAGAATAACTTGGTTCAATCTTTTAATTACCTTACAGTCAAGCTCCCCACAGCACCAGTTTTGAGCTTCTGCGTAAAAACAGTGAACAGCCAGAGCGTCATGTTCCTCCGCATCGAGACGAAGGAGCCCCCGTATGTAAAACATTCGGTTACAATAAACTCCAACTTGTCTGTAACTGTGTGCTTTGGGGCAGTGACAATTAGAACACTACGCAGGGGTAGTGCCATGCCGGAAGTGCTCAGTGACCTGGGCACTATTGTCCTGCTGGATGAGATTGAGCAGGTCTCAAGTCATGCAGAGCACCAAAGCCTGCCCACAAAGATGGCAGCTCACAACTTCATAAGTTTGCTACTGCAAGACATCATCGCAGGTTGATCGGACTTATCCCAGGACGATAAAGATTCACTGACATTTCTCAACAAGCAAATATGTTTGCCTGCAACAAAAGCCCCACGGTACAGCTCTGACTTCCTTGTATTTGCAATCGTGTTGCAATGAATCTCGCCTCACACCTATCATTTTGCAAGGTCTGAGTCAGCCCTCAAGTTACTGCACCCCCAACCCTTTGATGTCTTTGTTGAAGGCATGGTGGGACTCCTTAGAGGAACGGGATGAACGGTGTTTTCTGGAGTACATGAAAGAGAAGGTCATGGTGAAGAGGGAAGAGGAGAAGACTGTGACATTATTGCTAGATAAAATACACATCAAGCCGTATTTCGACTACAAAGGAGATACCATACTGTGACTCAGAGACTCTTATCATCAAAAGATGTTCTCATCCTTCCCGTTTTTAAGATAGACACAAAGACACTCCAAATTTGTCCAGAAGGTTATCATGTGACTCGAGGCAATGGGAATTCAAGTGATTGCTGTTGTCACAGATAACTATGCTTTGAACCGCAAGACGTCATTTTTTGAGTCACCGCCATCCGTGCCTCCCAAGACAAAGGTTGTCTACCCGCACCCAGCAGGCAAGAGTCGGAATTCTCTGAGAAAATTTCAGGAGATGATTGTGTGCCTGGTTCGCCTGCGCCTGAACCTCCCGCAGCAGGATTTAGCGCAAAGGTACTATATAGCAGCAGTGCTTGTTTTAATCTTCCATCTTAGCTAGATAATTCACCAAGCAACTTGGTAGTTGGTTTTGCATTTGGTTTATGGCTGAACACTTTTTCACGGCACACCTTCAATACAAATCTACAGGTTTCAAGTCTCGCAGTCCACAATCACGCGGATTCTGAATAAGTGGTTGGGTGTGACCTATCTCAAGCTGCCAAAGGCTGTTAAGTGGCCTGGGCGAGACGTCCTGAGAAAGAGCATGCCGATGGCGTTTCGACGGACATTTGGGACTCGAGTGGCCGTGATCCCCGACTGTTTTGAGGTGTTTACAGATCGCCCATCGTCTTTCATGCGAGAGCACTCACATGGTCAAGCTATATACACCACAACACTGTCAAGTATTTCATTGGGATTGCACCACAAGGAATAATTACCTTCATTTCAAAGGGTTGGGGGAGAAGGATGAGCGACAAGCACCTCGCAGAGCAGTGCGGGGAGCTTGACAACCTTTTGCCAGGAGATTGTCTTGGCCGACAGAGGATTTACAATATCTGATGCAGTGAGTGTGCACTGCGCGTGGCTTGAGATTCCCACGTTTACAAGGGGCAAAGCCCAGCTCACAAGGGGCAAAGCGCTGCTGGCACCTTGTGCAATAGATGCCATGTGAAACCTTGCAAATGTGCATATTTATGTCGAGCTTGCGATTGGTTTGGTGCGGCGCAAGTACAGGATCTTGAAAAGCAGCATACCAGTTGAACCGCTTGTTGTATGCAATGGCAATGCCACTGGCTGGATAAGATTATCCAGCCAGTGGCATTGCCATTGGCTCCTCATTGTGCCGTTTCACTAGATGTTTTCAGTTATGCAGCTTTAGTTTGACATATGTCTACCATATGTCTATACATATGCCTGGTGCAGTAAGAGTTCATGCGCCATATGCATCAGAAGTACACAAATCATTTTATTGTACTACTTACCAACACCCTACCCCAGTATAGTTCCCTTAAATACCGACGCTCAACCTTGGCTTTCTGCAGGGGCTATAATCCTCTTAGATTCCACCTTTCCTAAACGTCAAAGGGAGAGGATGTAGGAAAGGAGTGTGTCTGAAAAAATGGAGAGTGTGAACTGCATGTCGGCCTTTAACATCAAAATGGTTTAAAAATGCAGCATCACATTTAGGCACATAGCGGAGACAATAGTGAGACAATACACAAACGAGTGCAGCAGGCAGCACATGCAGAGGAGTTATTTCCAGCTGAGGTCACAGCTATAAGTGGCTTTTCCTTTGAGCACACAAAGCATGTGAAAAAAAGCATTTCACTATAAAAGCCTTTTACTACTGAGGATGCATAATGGTTCATCCTGCAATACTGTTTGCTTTGTGAGCACTTCTTAGAGATCTGATAGCTTTCTAAGAAAAGTGCACTTTGAGCCTGAAAGCATTCCAGTACAGTGGAAAGAACAAGTGGGAGCTTAGGCACAGCTTCCTGTTACCTTTGTTTACATTGTGAAAAGTGCACACACGATAGGCTCGTGGGTGCATTGGTTGATTATCTTCACCTGTCTCATATTTCCCACAGCTACTTTTTCATGCTCCTAGGTTAATTAGTGTCTTCTACAGTTTTTGATGAACTTTAGATCATGATTGTGTCAATGACAGCATATGCTTAAAATTCTAGTGAAGAGCTAAGGCTAATATGGTAGCACATATGCTTTCCCTTGAAAGCTATCTTCATTTAATGAGTGAGATGGACAGTAACATGCTCCCACCGCAGATGCCCATACATGGCATGATCTAGTGGCAGAACCATCAGTTCACATTCAAAGCTATCACTGATATGCCGAGAAAAAAAGGCAAACAATGCTCTTCACATGAAATGCTCTTTACATACCCAAATGAGCTTGAGACTTAGAATCACTGTCCCAAGAACCATTATTAGAGGTGCACTAAAGACATTTCTGAGATTCTTCGTTTTTGGTGAGAACTCATTCTATGGGATCTTGGCATCCCAGAAATCGAAAAAGTATGCTCGTGCAACATCTATTTCCCTATTAAAAATGTGTCGAAGCTTGAGCCACGCCCCTTTCTGAGCGGAAAAATCTGGAGCAAAATATTTAGCGGAGGCGCAGGCAGCGTGACAACGAGCGTGTCAGCCAATTGCAAGCCGCCTTTCGAAGAAAGGCGGCTTGCGACTGACTGACGTGTGCCTGTCATTACACCGCCGACGCCTCCGCTGGATTCTGTGCTGCAGATTTTTCCGCTCAGAAAGGGACGTGGCACGAACTTCTATCACATTTTTAGTATGAAAATAGACGTCGCACAAACATAATTTTTGGATTTCTAAGATGCTTGGAGCCCATAAGGTAAGTTATCACGAAGAACAAATGATCTTAGAAACGTCTTAAGTACACCTGTAAGACAAGAAAAGTTTTTCTGATTGTCGTCATAATGATTTCTTGGCGTCAGTAAAAATAAAAGAGCCCAAAACAGCTATGAAAATGCTTTTACAGGTTTAAATCACCTAAGCACAAATATGCCATAGCTCAAAATATTTCATCACTACAGTGATTCATAAGTGTAGTTAGTTCTATTATGATTCATCATTTAAAGTTGTTAAGAATCTCCAAAAAGTCGAAACTAACTTCAAAGAAACAAAAAGGACAGCACGACCCCCCAACACACCATCTCGTTTTTTTTCTTTTTCTTGTTTCAACTTTTTGATGCTTTTGTTCTATTCCCAGTCTCAGCATTAATTCATCATGATTATTTTTCACCAGCTTGTTAGCATGCTTAGTAAGTATCTTCATTTCTTCAGATCTCTACCAAGCCCAGTTAGAGGCACAGGGCACGCCAAAGAAGTATGCAGAAGCATCAAGGAGCCAAGTCACCAAACGCATCAACGAGAAAATTGGCGATCTGCAGAAACTGGAGGACAGGAAATAATTGCCCGATTTATGGCACAATAATGAATTCAATAGGCCCATTTTTGATTCTCTTGATTTTACAGCGGAGCTGTTAAGGGCCAGGTTCCCCAGGATCGTGTCCGTATGTCGACACAAACCTACCTGGACAGCTACCGCCATTTATAAGCGACGGCGGCAAGCACACAACCAGTATGGTTTCCGCCGTCGCTCGTAGATGGCGGCAACCTTTCCAGCTATAATAAAAGAATGGATAGTTGGGCACGTTGGTGGGAATTCATCGTAGGAAACAGCGCGAAAAACAGACGACGACGAAGAAGAAGCACACAGTGTATGGAGTACAGCTCCGCTGGTCTTCCTTCTTCACGAGTGGAAAGGCTGAAAGTTTTTTATTCTCATCTCCCCCATTTGCCTAACGTAGAGACTGAAAATTGTATTATAAATTGCTGTTCTATAGGGGCATTGAACCAATTTCTGAGATAGTCTTTTATGGTAATAACTTGACCTTGCACCTTGCATTGCAGATCAGACTACCACCACCAGGGTCAACAGGATCTTAGGCGAGAAGATCAATGATCTTAGACAACAGGACAGGCGTCCACAAAAGGAATAAATAAAAACGAGACCGGCCGGTTCGTGGCAATGGTTCAATCAAATATGGTACTCAAGCATCCATTTCCCGCAGGCCCCACACAAATCGCCCCCAGAGCGTAGGATTATAAGACCGTGTGGGTCACCTACACAGTCTCTAGTCCTGTGGGTCTGCGGGTCCCATAGACACACCAAACAGCTCCTATGGGACCTCTGTGGGGCCCACAGGGCACCTACACACCCACACAGGCTACGCTGAGACCTATAGGGACCCACACAAACCATGCGGGGACCCATAGGAACCCACACCCACACAAACTATGTGGGGACCCATAGGAACCCACAGACCTGCATGCACTATGCAGGGACCCATACACCCACACAATTTCTGTGGGACCCACAGAAACCTTGAACAGAAACCTAAAAACATGTATTCTTATCTACACGTCTTCACTGAAGGTACACAAATTTCGCTAAAGCTTTTGGGATAGTGATTTACCGTGAAGTTTTTGGAACGATTGTTATAACTGGTTATGCAGTTCAGTACTAAGTATTTTTGCACAGCCTTTTCACGCTTCAGGTACCTGGCCCATGGCTCATCCCAACGGTCGGTGGCCCAATGAGTTACTGCCACAGTAATTCATTTGCAAGGCAGAATGTGCGGGAAACAAGTCAGGCGCTGCGGAAAGTCCTAGAGCCTCTGTACTTGCCTGTCTCAACTCAAGAGATGTGGGAAAAAATTGCACAAGGTTTTAGTGAGCACTGGAACTAACCCAAACTGTGTGGGTGCAATCAATGGGAAACACATTGCAGTGGAAAAGCATGAATCAGTGACCTTTAATTAAAAAAAAAAAACACACAGTTTCATCCTATTGGGGTGGTTGATGCAAGGTACAAATTCGTGATGATCGACATTGGTGAATATGGCAGCTGGAACGACAGTGGAGTGTTCAGAGAGCGCCCATTCAACCAGAAAATGATGTCGGGGACTCTCCAGCTCCCTTGTCGAAAAGCACTCCCTTGTCATGCTGGCAGAATGCCCTTTGTTCTAGTTGGAGATGAGGCATTTCCCCTTATGGAAAACCTCATGCGGCCTTTTCCTGGAGAGGCTCTAAACCTAACAAGACATTGCTTCAACTGCAGACTGTACAGGGCTCGACGCATCTCTGAAAATGCGTTTGGCATCCTAGCTGCTCGATGGAGGCTCTTTCACCAAGCGATCCAAGGAGACCTAAGCTTGGTGGACAACCTTGTCTGGTCGGGCGTTTTGCTTCCCAACTACATGACGACATGTGATGACGAGGAAGGCGTACCTATGACCAGCTCATATGAAAATCCTGCAAACATTGACTTTAATGACGCACAAGAGGCAAACAGGCAGAAGGGTGCTGGTCAAAAAACCACGGGAATCTGATCCAATCCATAGAACTGCAGGAAGAAGTCGACGACTGCCTGCCTGGCTTGCCCCTTCGTCCTCGTTTCGAGTTTGTTTCTTCATTTTCCTTATTGTTGAAACGTCCAGCGATGATGGGTGTTTTGATTGGAGACAGCCAGATGAAGTTCCTGAACCCGGGCTGGCTGCGATTCGCGGCAAATGTGCAGACATGCACATTCAGCGTCATAGGCGCCACTGCTGCATCTTTGCTGCCTTGCCGGCATGCGACACAAATTGACAGATATTCACCGCATTGCTGTAAGATTTTCGGAGGGTCGCAACCAATGGCAGCATGAACGGCACGAATGTCATGTTGACGTCACCTGACGACCGGCCAACTGGTGCAGTGCATGAGATACGCGCAAGAGCAGCAAACCGAGCGAGTCATGGATGCGAGTATGACGAATCGCATATGTGGAAATGAGCTTGATTACGCTTGTATATAGCAAGCGTACTATTGGAGACCAAGAATCAATGCTGTACAGAAACAGCAAAGCAAAGGCCAATAGTTGGAAATTTGTGTCCACACGGATGGACCTTGCGGGGAAAGATGGTAAGTATGCGGAGCGTCAGCGATGGAAGTTTCTTTTTCATTGTCCGTTCATAGATGAAGGGTCGAATCATTAGTGGATATGTATTTATGAAAGGTTTCAACTAGAGACAGCTATGCACCAAGAAATTGAGAAAGAGGACGACAGTGGCACCTTAAGTTCATGGACTTTGTAGTTGTGTACGTTGGAGGCAACGACCTCAGTAATGGATGGGACCCCGGCGACATTTGCCTCGAGATGGTGACAAGTTGCTTTCTCTACATTTCGTTATGAGCGCACGGAGTGTAGTGACCATGTGTGACGAGATTCTTTGTTTACTTCTAGCTCCTGGTGAAGGAGCTTCTCAGGACGACCATTTCCACGGTATTCCTCTTCAAAGTTTTGCCTCGGAGCGGGGTGGACGCCGCGGACAAGGCCAGGCATGTGCAGCTCAATCGCCGGCTGGCAAGAGGGGTGCGGCAGATGAGTGATGTCGTCCTCATCAATCCCGACGTAAGATCTGTGTGTGTAGCTCACACCATTCGTAATTTCTGTAGGCAACACAGGGTCACGTACGTGTAGCGGAATCGAGCCTTAATTTCAGTAGTTGTCATTTTTAACCCCCTGTTTGTTCATGCAGTGGCAGACTACCAAATGTATTAATCATGTAAACATATAATTTTCCTTTGCACTTTGTTTCTATGGATGACTGACTTGACTGGCTCCTGCAGGTCTTCTTCCCAGACAAGAAGCAGCCGAGGAGAGACCACTGCGTGGGAGATGGCTACCACATCTCCCATCTCTTAGGTGTCCGGGTCTTCACAAGGCTGATCAAGGTCCAGGTTGTCCGTAGGCTGGGTGCAGAGTGGGGGGAGACCAACCCTGGCTCAAGGTGACCGATGCGCTGCTGTGCAGGACATGCGAAGCCATAGGCCACCAGCGAGACGAGTGCCTCCTTTTTAGGCGCTAGAACTAGCCACGACAGGAAAGCTTTGCTTCTGCATTTCAGTGCATGCCCTGAACAGTGTACCCGCTTTCCATGAGGAAAGGAAAAAGTATAGTCTGCTCCATGCACATTATTTGTGAAGTTCAAGGACAGCCACATTGCAAATCACATTTTTTTAACCTCATGCATGCAGTCAATTCTTTAAAAGCATGTATTCTGTGTTTTCTTTCGCTCTTGGCAGTAATATTTCACCACTCCTCACATCTCTTTTCAACCCGGAAGCCGTCCAGCGCAACCTTTTATCCTGTGGTGCAAGAATCACCACGAGGGTAGTGCCAAGTGGCATGGGTAGAGGGGGCACAGGACGTAGCGACTGGATGGCCGATATACTACAATGGAAACATTTCAGTATATCGGGCACTAAGTCGCTGTGCCCAGTGCCTGTTCTAGCCATACTACTTCCCACTACCCTCGTGGGAGGTTCGGCACACCCCTCTCCTAACAACCTTTATCAAGGCCACACCAATGTGCAAACGGTTGTCATCAAACGATGAACCCATACATTTCCCGTGTCTCAATCATTGGGAATCAACATATCACGAGCAATTGTTGCCCCTTTGCCGCTCAAAAATGCTCATGGCAAGGTTGTTGTTGTTACGTAGGCGAGCTCGGTTGGCCCGAAGTGCAACTCCTGTCGTTTGTACAATTTGTCAAAGGCAGCCTGGCAAAAGGACGCACAGCGATACGTCTCGTATAGGGCCGAACGGGATGCCTCGAAGACCTACAGGCATTCTCCATTTTCTCTGCTCTGCAGAAAGACCTGCCCTAGCAGTGTTTGATGTGGTCTCCTTCCTGCAATAGGATCTGAGGGCTCAAGTAAGGTGAGAGAAACAGCAGCTGCATTCATCAGAGCAGATTTATTCACCTGTGGTGCCCCTAGCAATCTCAAAACAAAGACTTCTGCTGCAATCTTGAAACAAGACTGCTGCTCCGCCAGGCAACTCCTTGTGGTACCTGCAAGCCTGTTGGTTCGCGAGTGCAAACACTTAGCCATCAAAATGGAGCCCCTGGAAAACTGGCACAATCCGTGCAACTTGATACCTTCCAACAGTATTCGGCCGAATGCGACCATCTGATTGCTGGCCTGTGCCTTCAGGATAACTAGATTGAAGAAAAGAGATTGGCTAATGTGAGAACTCCATGGTGATGGCTCCATGTTAGAACTCCATTAATGGCCAAACCTTCATTCTACTAGTTGACTACTATCCCCGGTACCCGGAAGTGGTGATGCTAGGAAGCACGACGGCAGGGAAGGTCATTGACATCCTCAAGAATATGTTTGCTCGTCACAGAATCACCAAGACTGTCCGGTCTGATAACGGTCCCCCATTTTCGTCACGGGAGTTCGCCGGATTCGCAAACTCCTATGGCTTCGCACACGTGACCAGTAGCCCAAACTTCCCCCTGGCAAATGGTGGAGTGGAACGAATAGATTGAACCAATAAGAACCTCTTCCGCAAGGCCAAGGACCCGTACTTGGCGCTCTTAGCTACAGAGACATGCCAGGTGTCACCGGCTACAGCCCAGCACAGCTGATGATGGGCCACTAGCTTTGAATGCAGATCCCAAAGAGGGAGCGAGCAGCTACAGCCTCTTAATCTGAGACAAGACCTGATTGTCACCTGAGACTCCAACTACCGTAAGAAACAGGCAGCAGACTTCAACAGCCGTCATGGAGCCCATGTTCTTCCAACACCTCAACAGGGCACTCGAGTTTTGGGTTCAGCCAGACAGGCTGCGGGGCACTGTCTTAAGCCTGGCTCAACGCTGGAGGTCTTATGTCAATGAGACTGGCTCAACGCTCGAGGTCTTATGTCAATGAGACTGACAACGGGGCAGTTCTGCAACGTAACCGGCGCAACTTGGTGACCTACAATCGAACCTCGGCTCCGCCATCTACGTTGGCTCCCAGCGACTAAAGCGCATCTTCTGATGCCCCTTGCTACCCCAGCTTCCGTCGATGGTTCGACCTCAAGTGGACCTGTCGACTCCCCTAGTCATGATGTGCCTCGTCCGGCATCACCGCCAACTGCTTGTGGTGACCGTACGGGCCGACCCTACTCGACCCGTTCTGGGAGACAAGTGGTCGCTCCCAAGAGTCTGTAAAACTGTTTTCTCACATGCAAAGGAAAAAAACTTTTTTTTAAACAGGCTAGATGGAAAAAGATTATTTTACAACGAATTTACAATGACGAACAAAAACATTTAGAGCTATATTTACGGCGCAAAAAGAATTTTGTAGTTGGCGCCCGCGGGAGCCGCCGCTGGTCACGTGGTAGGCCCGTGCGCCGCCGCGCTCCGTCGTCGCCGCCGCAAAGTCACGCCACAGCTGCACGCTGAGCGTTGTGCGACGCCGCTTCAACGCGTTTCTCCACGCCGCCGTCGCCGCCGCCGCCGCACAAGTTTGTCTGCTGCGGGGCGCCACCGGCGCACAGGTTTATCACGTCTGCTTGCGCTGTTTCAGGAGTTTCCTTTTGGGCTCTAAAAGTTACTTATTAATCTTAGTTTTTTGTTATACTTCAAACAAAAATGAATAAGTTACTTCTAGAGGCCATAGGAAGCTTCCGAAAGAGCAGAAGCACCACATGATAAATAAGGGCCACTTTTCCGCGGCGCCCGTGGGCGCCAACTACAAATTCGTATAGCGCCGTAAATATAGCTCTAAAATTGTTTTTCCTTCGTTGTAAAATCGTTTTATGGCATCCTTTTTCCATCTAAGCTGTTTAAAAAAAATGTTTTTTTCCTTTGCATGTGTCCTTTAAGGAGGGAGATGTTGTAGGCGGTGCTAGCGCCAAGTCTGGACACTTTCGGTAATCGGGTGGCAAACACTGTGCCCACCTCTTGTGTAAAAAGACATTGCCTCGTGTAATAAAGATGCTTTTTGGTTCCTGGCTTTGGACGCTCAGTTGCTTGCTTGCCGTCGCTGGTAGGTCGTGCAGTTTCATCGCCAGCCACACCCCAGCATGACATGGAGCGAGTGCCTTTAGTAACCTGCATGAGCAGACAATTTGCTCCCCGCCGACTACACTACGCGCAATTCTACAAAGAATCTTTTTCATTGATCTCTTTTAGACATTGGTATATGGTTGTTGAAAATACTTGCAACGTGTCAATGTTTTCGTAGAAGACATCAGGGCTGTTACCAAGAGGTGGAGGAACATTAGGGACACGTTTGGCAAGAAGTTCAGGGAGAAGAAAAAAAGGAGTGGTGCTGGAGCACAAGAGCCAACCCTAAAATGGGCATATTACAGCCAGATTCTTTTCCTTCAGGGTTCCATGGAGCCACACATGTATGTATATAAATTTTTGAAATGTTTATGAATTACAAAAATTTCATATATGGAAGATTTCAAAGTACTCAGCAACCAATCAAAAAATGCGTAATATATGTTTAGGACCACCAGCAACATCGAGCTAGACGTTGGGGACGTCAACTTTGTGGGAAAGGTCCTTCAAGGATACGAGGAGCTGGAGGACAACAGCGTGTCGCAACTGCTCTCTGCCATCGTGAACGGGCGTGGCGACGACCGCGCTCCACACTCAGCCTCCTCTACTCCCACACACTCACCGCATGTCCCTCCTACCCTGCCTTGTCATCTTCTAAACCTGCCTCTGTTGCTCACCCTCAAGCTTCTGCCTCTGCTCCCTGCCATTCCCTTCCTTCTCCTCAGTCTGTCTCTGCTGCTTTCACAAACCCTGTTTCCCCAAACACTCTTTCCTACACACCACGACCACCTAAACGTAAACAATCTAGCAATGACACTGTGCTTATCGAAGACATCGACCAACCATCACACAACAAAGGAACTCCCACCCAACACATCTTACTATCACAAACTAGCCATCTAGACAATCTGCCCCAGCACCTGTACTGCTACTGCCAGATCCAACCTCTGGATGTGCTCTTGCAGTACGAAAGAGGTGCAATACCAACAACCCTAATGCAGGTACAAGGGCCGCAAAATAACACAAATGCACTGTAGCACAGACATTCTCTCGGGTGAAGTTGAATGGCTAAAAGGACACACATGTATGCCTTCCTTCCCCCACCAGAGCTCATTTGATGTTTGTCGTCGAGTGCCCCACTTGTGAAGCTGTCGTTTCAGCACCGTTCTCGTCGAGCATTGATGGCACAAAACAGACTGAACTTCCTGCGCGCCTCGTAATTGCTGCTCGCAATTGCGGCATCGGTTTTACGAAGCTTACCAATTTTCTTACAGAACTAAATGCCCCTCCGACGATGTACCTCAAATCCTACCAGATGATGCTTGAGACACTGAGTCAAAAGGCTGAACTTCCTGTACACAGCAAGCAAGGGCTATATGCCCTACCTTAAGTACAAGGAAGGGTTCTATATCTGTGAGGGTAACCCAGAAACAGTGAAAATGTGCATAAGGAAGCTGAAATGGGTTCAGTCTAAATGTTTCAAGGATTGTACTGACATGGCATTGATACATGTTCACATTTTTTTTTGTTTTCATAGTTGCAAACAGGAAGACGTTTTGAAATATGATGTTCTCTTCATAACAAACATTAAGTGCAAAAACGAATTTTTCAGATGCTTTGCTCCAGAGGTAGAAGTGCCTTGTTAGAATATCATGTTGAATTTATTTCAGGTCATGCATTCTTACACACAAAGACTTCTGTTTTAAATGCTGAGCCCTGAGCGAGCTCTCCCCTCGGGGAGGACTCACTAGGGGCTCAGACAAAGTGGGCTTCTGCGACCACGTGATTCGACAGCAGACCAACGCATGACGAACAAATCACAACATGCTCAAAAATTAGCAGGGAATACGACTGGAGGGCAGCACTAATTAAATCACTTCGTGCTGGAAAGTCGTCTCAGCAAATCATGGTGTGGTATGGCTACAAGACACAAATTTACAGCATTGCCAAGACGTTCAGATAATCTGTCAGCCAGGAAGACGTTACAGTAACCGAGCAAAGCATAGAAAACGGTCGATAATCATTTCATCTTTGCCTCTGTGTGTTTTCCTGAATATGGTGAATTTTCTGGATTTATCTAAACGACCCTGTACATAGACATTACCCTTTTTGTTTTCTAGACTCAGTGCCTAATTGTGCATTTCTGTGCGCTTCATTTGTAGGTACTTGTGTAACCTGTACTCTTTGTTCAGCTGGATGATCAAATGTTCCATTTCATTGGTCCTTTTGTTACGTGCGATTCTGCTTCTTCGGCTATGTATAAGTCCGAGTTAGAAACATCTCCGAGCTCTGTCAGCTCTGCTGCTGCATCTGCATGGGCCCTACTGTCCATCTGGTCAGAGGCTTCCTTTTTGAGCAGAGCAGGTGCATTCTTGTCACTTCCACCAGAAATAATGTCCCCGTCAGCTGGTAGCCCAGTAGTCGCAGAGTCTTGAGATGCAATAGAGCTGGTTGCAGTGAACTGAGCTGCAGCACTAAATTATTTTTAGGGGTGAAGTCTAAAGTAGAAAAAACAATGGGGGACAAAAGTGCCATATAATAAAAAAAAAACTGATATGTTTAAAGTAACTACAGCGAATCATTTTTTATTGCTGGGGATGCCTTGTAATATTGACTGAAATATCTGCTTGTATAATGACTCAAAATCGGAAACATAATGTATTTACAAGTTTCATTCCAAGTAGTCTCAGGGTTTAACCATCACGATTGACCATTTGACCTTTTGACCATTTTGTCCCTAATCCTTGACCTTTCCTTTAATTGAGCTAGCCAAGATCTGCACCCCTTCAAGAGTTGAAGCAAGGGCTGCTCCGGACCATGGTACACCGTGCCAACAGCAAGGGACTGTGTTCTATATTACTTGTGCGGCTATCTCGTCCATTCTTTACTGAAGCATGAGAGGTGTGCCGCATGCATTATTGATATCAAGTCTCCAAATGCAGTGTCCAGAAGCACTTCTCACACTAGAGAAAGAGTTAAAGCAAGGAAGCCTACAGTTTCCGTCCCAAGAGCTGTTCAGCATGTTTCAAGGTATCCAAATGCAAGATTTGATCTATGCTGGAGGAAAATCAGCTTTTGGAGCTTCACGATGCCATCAAGGACAGTGACCTGTCAAGTGTTCACTGTTTTGTCCACAAAGACATTCTGACTGCAGAACTGCTGCAATCTTACATTCTGTTGCAGATGCAGTTCGCAACAAGGTACGCCTGCAAAAGCTTCTGTGCCAGAAAATGTTGCTTCCGTGAGAAAGAAGGCAGAGCTGATGTGATACGAGTTCTGCAGTTTGACAGTGACCACCTTGTTTTTTGTTTTTTTTATACAATCAGTCATCATCATTTAAAATAAAATTAGCTAGATAAAAAAAACATTCACCTTTTCCAAGGAAGACCAGCGGAGCTGTACTCGATACACTGCCGCAACGCACACGCGCCCGTTTCCCGCTTCTTCTCATCCGACACGCCACCGATCGTGGATACGTCTCCGGCAACCCAGAGTCGGTCGCACACGGCGCACGTGATGCCAAACGGGTAATCCACGAACTCCCTCCAAAACATTGCCCGGGAACTGTTCAGCCGACGTGAAGTGCAGTCGTCGTCGGGCCTCGCGCTTGCGCTTGGCCTCCGTGGCACAATCGTTGTCCGTGGCGTTGGCCCGCTGGCGCCCTTTACATCGTTGGTTCTGTTCTCGGTGGCGGCTTTCCAGGCGAGCGATGTGCTCTTCTTTAGCCAAGGAATCTGAAGCGCTCGGCACAGTGGAAGTCGAGGCGGCAGCGGCTTTGCGGCGGTCACGGACCCATTCGCGTTGCTGCGTACGTCGCCGCTCCTTCCGCAGCCAGTCTTCTTTCCCCGAAAGGGCATGCGGCTGACCCATCCTGAATCCAAACCGAAACTGGTAAGAGTGTAGGAAACAGCGCGCAAAACAGGCGAGGACGAAGAAATACACGTGACGAGCGCTGCGCTCATTACGTGCGCTTCTTCTTTGTCGTCGTCTGTTTTTCGCGCTGTTTCCTACGGTGAATTCCCACCAACGCCTCGCCCAACTATTCATTCTTCTATGATAGCTGGAAAAGTTGGCGCCATCTACCAGCAACGGCGGCAACCATACTGGTTGTGTGCTTGCCGCCGTCGCTTATAGATGGCGGTAGCTGTCCAGAGGCGTTTTTGTCGATAAGTGTTTTGTACCTGATGCGATCCTCGGGAACCTAGCCCTTAACAGCTCCGCTGTAAAAATGAAACAAAAAAAAAAAAAAACAAGACAAAGCATTATTTTTGCATTCTAGTATGGATGCTGGGGGCCTTCAATGCATCTCTGTAATGCCTGAAGGATAAATAAATGAAATGAAATAAAGGTAGCCTCACATTGAGCACTAAATTATTTCAGACGGATGTTCAAGCCAACTCCTCTAGACCCAGCACGTTCACTTCCAGAAAGACAGCCCTGAGCAACCTTCTGAAGCCTAGTCGAAGGACACACCAGCTGCTCGACGACACCAGGCTGTATGTCAGCACCTGCGAAAAATAGGCTCACATCTCACCATGGTGCTGATGTAGTACCGCACGCTCAGCCTGTGAATCGAGACTTGATCTCTAAGGTACATATGCTTGTTCGAGAAGGGATAACATCTGTGAGGGAAACACAAAATTGCCTAAAGGTGTACGTTATGAGTGTAATGTTTAGTGGCACAAGTCCTCCCCCCGGATAACTGCCGTGCGTTTAACCCTACAAGGCAGGACATCAGTCATCACGTCAGCTGTGCTGTACGCAAGGATCGGCTTAGTAAGCTAGACCAAGAGAATGTGCTTGAGCATGCACAACTCAAAAAAAAAAAAAAAAGAGGGATACCATTGAGAAGTACTTTTTCCGTCCGTATCGCCACGAAAAAAGTTTGACCGACGCTTAAGAGCCCGAGTGATGCACTGACTGTAGTTGAACACGAGCGCAAAGAGACCTTGTTCTACTGCTATCAATCCAAGGCAATGAAGACATCCATGATGAAATACTGAGGCAGCACAGTAGGCCTTGATGCAACCTACAAGGTCTCCAACACATTCCCACTGTTCTTCCTGCTGAAATCACCGGTTCAGTAAGCGATTGTTGGAATGTTTATTGTGCAAATCAAAACAAGTAAATCCACCTCTGAAGCTCTTGCACTGTTCAGGCAATGGTGCCCCGAGGCTTGCCCACAGTACTGGATGGTGGACTACTCACGACTGGAGATTAATGCCATCATGTCTGTGTTCCCTAAGAGCAAAATTACCCTGTGCGATGTGCACCATGAAAGGGCGTGGGACAGATGAACAAGGTGGAAAGAAAACAGAGTGAGTGACTGAGCAAGTTTGCTTGAAGTGTTGGGCAAAATGGCAAATGCCTGAACAGGAGCATTTGCCCCCCCCCCCCCCCCCCCCCGAAACAAAATCCTGGCTACGTGCCTGCCGCTGGTCCCAACCTCTGTGCTGCTGCTCCAACCTACCTCACCACCAGCCGAGGCTCGTGTGCCGCTTACTCCAATCATACGACCTCGGACTTCGGGTGTACAGGGTAAGCACTGCCATCTTACAGTAGATGCCTCAAGCCTACGTTCAAGCATTGAAAGAGAGAGGATACACATAACCCAAGTTGTAGAAATTCTCAAACTCTGCTGTAGAGGTTTTGCGCTGTCATTTTACTTACTAGCAAAGAAATATCTCAGTCACTTTTTGAACACACATGAATTACCCAGTATTCTTTGTGCAGCACCTTTATTGAATGGCCAGGTCCAATAAAATAAACAGTCTGTCAATTGTCAACCTTCTTGTTAAGAAAAAATAAAAAAACAGCTGTTTATATGATGTGTGCATTGTTTCCTTTGTTCTATTTTTCCAACGACCAGGCAGAAGCGGTACAGGGAGCACCTTGGGTCGTTGGAGAAGGGATTGGAAGAAGACCGCAGCATCGAAAGACTGAAGATACCTCTTGAAGAGAGGAGTCTTGCCACGGAAAAGCACCAAATAGAGAGGGGCTTGGCCATTGAAGAACGCCAGGTGACCCTAAGCAAGGCTCGTTTAGCATGTGAAAAAGAAAAACTTTATGTGCTGCAGGAGGCTGCAGCAGAGGAGAAGAGACATAGTCTCCAACTGCAATATCATTGCATTCAGGTAGTGAACGGTCATATGAACAAGGATGACATCCTAATAGAACAATAAATCTTTCATTTTATTAAACAATGTAGTTGAAAAAAAAACGGCAGAGGTATGCCCGTTCGACTTACTATAGAAAGAATGATTTTCAGTGTAATATTGAACAGACAGCAAATGCTACGTTGGCAACGACAGGTAAAGTAATAACATAAAACAGTAGACAGTGCAAGAAGGTGTCTTTTTTTGGCTACAATGTGCGAAGTAAAAGCGATAGATGTAGCATGTTTGCGCATTGCATGCAAAATGGTGTCCTCATGTACCTGAGGACGGAGGTGCGAAGTGGTTAATGCACATTGCCATCATTGTTGGCATCGTGGATCCCACCGACGACACCACGAGGTTGTGTGGAAACCTTAGCACTCATGTCTGACGAAAGCGAAATACCAGCCTCTGACAAGATTTTTCCATACCCGGGACAGTGCTGCAGAAACACTAAACTTAGTCTTGACTGACTCTTGCCCGGTGTGGGCCCTCGTCCATGGGATTCCCACTCTAGTGCTACTACAAGATGTAGTACAACCAGTGGACTTGCTACAACAAGCCTCGGCTATTGCCAAGCTCTCCCTGCAGCCTCAACCCCTGGATGCTGACCACCACTATGGCAAGGACCAGAAAGACAACGCCCCCGACATGCACCAGATCGGAGTCTTGAAGTCTCCCAGCTTCGCAAAAGCGGGCCATGAAGTCTCCCAGCTTGCGGTCTAGCTAGTAACTAAGCAGCATGAGCACCCTGTCGATCGAAGACATGGTGTGCGCCACTGCTCAGGCTGACTTTCTGATGATGTGAAAACACGTCTTATGCCACCCTAAACTGTGGGACCCAAAAGTTTCATAATCCTCGAGGTCTGTGGGTTTGTGGAGTGGGAAGGATCTCAAGCACGGCTTGACCAGCGCACTGAGCCAGGGACTCAGCATTGGGAGGCATATGATGCTCATTCGAAACAGCATATGATACTCATACGAAACCGTGGTTTAAAAATCTTCATATTGTACAGGTTCCAATTACTATAATTATAAACTTTGCATCACCTAAAAAAAAGTAGTCATCAGAAAGAATACATATTTAAGTCTATTTCCCAGCTTACAATTTAGAGAAACGATTTACGATACACGCAGTGCAGATACGTGGTTAGTGCCGCACTCCGGAACAAATTATGGAAAATATATGTAGCGAAGTACTCTTCCCCGTCTCTTGAATCGTCTGACAAAATTAAACAGAAATTTTGTCGAAGATAAACAAATATTTGCTTAGCCTCCAATGTTAGTGTAAGTGCATGATGTGTGGTCAATTTCATTGCTTTTCTTATTTCAAACGAATAATTACATATACTATTTCTTTTTGTGTGTTAACTGTTTTGTGTGCTTTGTCTCTGATGCTGCTGAGGGGAGATGGAGACCTGTCATGAAAATCTGGAGGCATGAAACTCTGGAAGAGATACTCGTGAAGTGGTTGCGCCAAGCTCGCAGTTCCGGCATCAGTGTTGACAGTGCCATTGTGAAAAAAAGGCTGACCTCGAGGCGCTATGCCTTGGAATTGAAAATTTCCGAGCATCGAACAGTTGGTTTGATTGATTTAAAAAGTGTAACCGAATCCTGTAGAGCCACTCATATGGGCAAAGTGCTTCAGTGAATGCCTCAACTGTTGATGAGTGGATGCGATCCCTACCGAATCTGGTCACGAAGTATAAGCCCTCCAACGTTTTCAATGCCGATGAAACAAGGTTTTTCTACAACATGCAGCCTGAGCAAATGCTGACCTTCTAAGGTGACAGTTGTCACGGTGGTAAAAGAAGCAAGCAACGTGTGACCACATACTTCAGCGCAAATGAAGATGGCTCAGAAAAGATGCCTGCAATTGTCATTGAAAGCTTCAAAAAAACCATGATGCTTCAAAAATTTGAGGAAGCTGTCTTGCTGTTACACATTCAGCAAGGCTTGGATGACATCTCCCATATTTTACACCTTCTTACAGCAGCTAGATTCGAAAATGGGTGCCAGCGGCAGAAAGGTCTTGCTGTTCTTGGAAAATGCGTCGTGCCATCCTTCAGGAACTTCAAACTTGAGAAACATCAAGCTAGTGTTCCTGCTCCCGAACTGCACAAGCCAGCCGCAACCCCTTGACGCCAAAATCATGAAATGCGTCGAGCAAAGATACTGAAAGTTCTTTGTTCAACGTCAGTTGGTGGGTATGGAATGTGAAGAGCCCAAGAATAAGCTCACTGTGCTCGACGACATGCACAACAGCACCACTCGTTGCGGTGGGACTGCAACCCACAGGATGAGGTGCCATGGATTGAATGGATATGGTTGAAAGCGGAACTTAATGTAGACTACATTAACCTCATTAGTGTTTTTCTCCTTTCTTCTTTGAGGGGATGATATATATAAATGCGTGATCAAGACCACAATCATTGGAGACTCGCAAGCCAAATACCTCTATCAACAGTTCAACGCATACTCCACCAAGGCCCCTGCATTTATAACGTACAGCAGCGGCCGCCGCTTCTTGGACATGATGCAGCTGTTGGAATACATGTCAGAAACTGTCCACCCTTTATTACTGCACATTGGAACTAACAAGCATGCCAAAGATGGTGCGCAAGCAAGCCTGGAACACCTCCACGAGCTCCTGAGGTGCATCCGATCCGCGAGACCAGAGATTAGGCACATGTACGTCGGCATTGTCTTGAACCGGTAGTGCCAACCGCCGCCGGCGCTTCTCCAAGCACCAGTCTGTAAGCTGGTTTAGCAGCCAAGTCACAAGATTCAACATCTAAGTAAGCAAACTCTGTAATAGAGACTCGGGCGCCTTCTTCATTCATTGCGCCTTCTCGAAGATGCCAGTGCGACGCGTCCTCGCGGCCGATGGTCTGCACCCAAGCTTTGAGGCTGTAGCCCTCCTGGAACGCCACTACCAACAGATCATCATGAAGAATGATAACCAAGAACCAGCGGGAAGGAGCGACTCCCCGCCAACCATCCGAATCCCCGATGCAGATGACATAGGAAGCCGTGCCTCGCCCAACACAGTGCACTGTGGCACACAGTCAACTGCTACCATCCCGAGGGCACCGCAGTCGCCCTATGCAAACTTGCGACAGACGAACAGCTCGTTGAGGGGTGACCGCACGCCCCAGCGGTGCCACCCTACTTCCATAAGACAAAAATGGCACCCGTCCCGAGAACCAAGTCGTCCCAGGTCTGCGCCCTACCGTTCTGGTGCGGAGCCGCGTAGAATATAGGATTGTCACGTCACTGCTTCTGAACGAGGCTTGTCTTAGAACTTAATGCATTTGAACCTAACAATCAATTACTTTAGGCATGTCAGTGGAACTGCTACGGGCAGTAAGATGGCTCCCAGTAATGCTAACTTATTTATGAAAAAACCAAAGTCCAAATTTCTTCCTGAATTCGCATTAATGCC
The DNA here is from genome assembly GCA_013358835.2 of Ixodes persulcatus. Lineage (NCBI taxonomy): Eukaryota > Metazoa > Arthropoda > Arachnida > Ixodida > Ixodidae > Ixodes > Ixodes persulcatus. Next base: position 38,984 of record JABSTQ010000799.1, read on the forward strand.
AACTTTGTACAAGAGATACATAGACAATATCTTTCTTATTTGGACACACAGCGAGGAGGAACTGCTGGATTCGATAGACTGTTACAACTCTGTTCACCCGAACATTCACTTAATTTACACCTACTCTCATATGAATATCAACTTCGTAGATGTAACTGTAGAAATTGAAAAAGGTAAACTCTCCACAAATCTCTACTGTAAACCGACAGATAGACAACATTATTTTTATTACCAGAGCGACTGCCAACGCCCTTGTAAAAACAGTGTCTCCTTCAGCCACGCTTACCGTTTCAAACAAACTTGTCCTAAAGAGGAACATTTTGGTGCGAGCACCCAGAACCTAAAAACCATGCTGGGAAAACAAAAATATCCTTACCCGTCGCCTTGCAGATCTGCCCTCTACCACCTCGGCCCTTCTTCACAAAGGTCAATCTGCGGGACGTGTTCTATCACTTTGGCCTGGAAGAGTCTGCAAGCCACCTGGCCTCATTTTTGCTGGATGGACAAAACTTTCGGTACAGAGTCTTGCCGTTTGGGGACAGGCAGGCCCCATTTTTCATGCAGTCTCTTGCCAGGCCATGGCTCGGGAGGCTCATGCCAAGGGGCTGTGGGTTTGAACCCATTTGGACAATTTTCTTTCTACACATTCTGATTCTGCTTTTCTGATAGCCCAGACATGTTTTTTTTTTTTTTTTTTTTTTTGTGAACAGCTTTTAGAGTTTGGATTTAGAATCAAACCGCACTCTAGAACAGCTCCAATGAACAACTCCAATAAGAAGAATGAATCTCTTGCTACGCTAGGATTCAAACTCGAATACGAACTGGAGTTGGCCTTGTGGTGGCGGCTAGTTGGATAAAAAAACATTTGGGAGCCACAGCATTCCTGAACGAATTTGAAAAGCGGGTGAAAAAGTATATTCCCCACAATTATATCCGGTGCACTCAAAGAAAAGTCACATGGCTTGAGAAAGTGCACGTAAAGTCACATACTGCAATTTAGTACTTCGATGTCATTGAAAACTGGAGTATTGTGATCCAACACGCTGTACAGCGATATCACTGGAAAAACAAGACAATGTCTATCTTTACCTGCGTTACTACAACCAGGCAAGGAACGCTGAGCTTTGGTGTTGTGAGTGACGACATTTGCCAGGGCTCGGTACATGCGGTGTTTGCACTGAATATCATCGAAGGGCAGCTGGAGGAACTTCTACCTATTTTCTCCGAGCCCATTAATGTTTCTGACGGTGCTCCGAGCCACTTCAAAAACAGGCACCAGGTGTACGAGTTTAAGAAGAAGAATGTCGCCACCAAATCGATATACACAGCGTCAGGGCAAGAAAAAAGCGCTTGCGACGAAGTGGGCGGCGTGCTCGAGCATCTTGCATCATTTCATAACTTGTCAACTACAGAGTTGAATTCTATAACAATGCGCATACCTTCGTTGATGCGCTCAGCCAGAAAATCAAAGGAATCATTCTTCATTCGATATGCCAAGAGGAGATCACCCGTTTCCAGGAATCGAAGAAAAAAGAGTGGGAGAAAGCAAGTCACTCAAAAGGAATTAGATCCTCACACGTGTGGAGGAAGTGGAAGGAGGAAAGCAGCTTCACCACCGTCTTCGAACAGGTTTGTGAAACATTAGAGTAACAGAACATATATGCTAAGACTATGGCATAAAATGACAACACATGCTTTATGTCCTGAATGGTTGCTAACCATCAGTGAGTGTATGCCAGCAGACTCAACAGTGCAACTGTGGACAGAGTAGCTCATATAGACACTGCCAAAAGCCCCAAACTAATAGACAGTTACATCAAAGATTTTTGTTATTATGCTCTCTTCGAAGAATGTGCTGTACATCTCTTCATGTGTTTTGGACCGTTTCTGTGTCCTCACTTTTGTGTATTACGGAAGTAAGACCGTGCCGCGAACAGCTGGCGATCTGTGCGATGAACAAACCCTAGCACCTGGTTTCAGAAATAATTGCATATAGGATATCAATCATGTGGTGACTTTCTTAGTAATATGACTAGTCATATTACTAAGAAAATAGCTAGTCATGCTAGTTTCCACCGAGTGCTTTATAAACCAAAACAATACAACGTCAGTGCCTCTTCAATAATGAAGGTCTACTAGGCCTGCTGATTTGATCAGATTGCTCGTGGTTCATGCTCTGACCAAGATAGAAATTATTATTCAATACCACAAGATTGCATTTATATTTGATTTCAAAATGCAGACACAAATTCAAAACTTTTCTCACAATTCAAAGAAGCACACAGGTCAGTATGTCTGACTTATACCCTGTTCATATGGGTCGCCCAAAGGACCTATAACTTAGGTCCCTTTGCTAAAGGTCTCTATAGTAAAATATGTTCGAAGTCACATGGTAAATAAATGGAGGCTTTAGTGTTGATGTTTACTGCATCCCAGATGGGCCAGGTAAACCACAGGACAAAAGAATATGTATTGTTCCGTCTAAACAATCACAAGGCCCATTTTTAGACTACTAATTGTGACATATTGTGTTTAAATAGTAAATAATAATCATAATGCTCATTTTATTGCAAGGTGCATCTAAAAGTAATGTTTCATTAGAACTTCCGGCTGGTCCCTAGGCTGGACTGGTCACAGTGGCCCGGTGAGTTGGGAGCCAGGCGGGCATGCACAGTTCTGAGTTTTTGACGTTTCTTCGTGCTCCTCGGATTTTTTCCAGCCACAGCTCTTTTTTGCGTTCACCGCTTCGGTGCTTGGCAGAAATGTCATGTACTCACCGCCCTCCAAATGACGAACTGTGACCGGCATCTCTCGATGGATGACAAGAAACGTCTTGGCATTTTGTGGTCGTTCCAGCAACGGCAGACAGAGTTTCACCTGCTCGAGGAGCACATACAAGCAGCACAAACGGAGGCGGATGAGCTTGAGGAGCAGCTCATGGTTACAAACTTTACACTTAGTGCTCTGCTTGCAGAGAAATGCACGAGGATCCCTTGCAAACGGACAGTCCACATTCGGTTGGGAAGGTAGCTTGAGGAGACGCTGCCAGAATGGGCAATCAGCACTTCCGTGCTTGCTTTCGCGTCTTCTCGACCACTTTCCGGCATCTTTTGAATGTCTGTCGGTCGTCGATGCTTCGCCAAGACAGCGCCATGAGGACGGCAATAATGGTGGAGAAGAGGGTGGTCATCAGCCTGTACAGGCTCTGCTCCACTGCGGAAGAATGATTGATCGGTCACCTGTTTGCCGTTAGCAAGTCGGTCGTAAATAAAACCTATCGAGAATTCTGCGACGTTATCATTGCGAAACTGGAGGCGCGGAAGATAGCAATGATCCGTAGCAAAGATCTCAACCACCACGTGCGCGAGTTCCAGGCAGTACTGGGGTTTCCCAATGCCATCGGGGCTCTCAACGGCTGCCACCTGCCTGTGTCGCCACCGAAGGACTTGGTTGTTGACTACTACAATTATAAAGGATGGTAAGCCGACACTGCGACACTCATTTCCTTTTGACGACTTTGCTTATTTTGTAAAATATCAGTGTCAGCAAATAATTAAGCACTTTTATTAAATCATGCTTCACACGAGGAAACCAAATATAAATATGGGTGCAGTCACGGCAGGTACCATTCCCTTTGATCTTTTGCTATCTTGTGCCCCCTAGCCACGCTAAACCCATGATGTCACCAGAGCGCCCACTGAGAGGACAAATTTTACTGCCTGTGGGTGGGAGGCCCATGAAAGATCCGTTTGCCAAACATCATTCAGTAGCACGCAATTTAGCTAAATTTGTCGTGTGCACAGCTTTTGCTGTTCCTTGCTCATATGTGGTCACTTCATTTGAAGTACAGTGTCATCCACCTGGACCTGATGGACCACAGGTACCTCTTCGGTTACATCAGCGTGGGCTGGGAGGTGCCATGATGCCAGCGTCTATCGGCGCTCCCCGTTGCCGCATCTGCTCGAGCAGAACCAAGTGGCTGTGCCGAAAGACCTTGCTGGCACGGAGATACCTCCTCTAATCCTCTGTGATCAGGCATTTCCCCTAACCAGAAACTTGATGAAACCATTCCCTCACAGCCACCTCCAAGGAAAAGGGGACTTCAACTATGCCCTCTCCAAGGAGTGTAGTGGAGAATGTGTTTGGCCGTCTAAAGGCCTGCTTCCACGTTGTCCTCAAGAGGATGAAAATGAAAATTGACCATGTCAACACTGTTGTCAGAGCGTGTTGCATTCTACACATCTGCAAGATGCTCAACAACGGGGCGGACAAGCAGTGGGTAGAGGCAGCCAAGAAAATAGAAGGGGTGGTTTCATTTGAATTCGACCAACCTTGTCGGGGCAAGTCCTCAAAATTATCTGTAAAAAATATGTCAAATCCCAATCTCTGTGATGAACAAAACTGCCTTTCAAAAAAATATGTAGTTCAGGGGGAAAAAAATACTAAACCCTGCCTGGTGGAATGCTTAAAAATCGCGATTCAGTTTTTGCTCAAGTTTTACGGTCTTCGCAAAATATTTAGTTCTCACTTAGGTCATAATAATTTTTACACTATAAATAAGCAATGCGAGCTGCTTTTAGAGGTAAATTGTCTTTTACCATTTTATTTATTTTTACAAATGCCGCAAACGTACCACTCAGAGCAATTTAGACTAACATTGGGATAGCTATATCAAATGAGCGGTAAGGAGCTATGTCATGAGACATATATCGATACATACCTATTTATATAGGCTATCGATTGTATATGTTTTTGTTCATTGAACAAGTTTGATATTGGCCAAAGTGTGTACAAAAATGGAAAATATGAAAACTTTAAAGTCAATTTTCTCAAAATCTCCATTTTTTTTTTATTTTCTTCCAACTTTTTTATTTCATAGCCCATAAGGTCGTAGAAATAGTGTACCGTAAAATACCGAGAGATGCCCCACCTCCGAAAGATGGCCTACCCCTATGTTTGGCTTGATTTGATATATTTTTTGAAACACCGAAAGATAGCCCACATTTTTTATTAGTAGTGTTGAAATCAATGATGGCTTCGGCGTAAATGCATCTAGTTAGCTATAGCGGGATATAAGCCAACATTGCTGACTGGGAAGTACAGTCATCTTTGCTTGGTTGCCCTTCGCCACAATAACAAGCTTGAAAGGAACACGACCTAAAAATATCAATTGTTTTTAACTTTTCGTGATTGTACACCAAAAGTTAGCCCACTCCATATTTTCACCCGATTTGCTCTTGATGTTAGGTGCGCCATCTCTCAGGATTTTACGGTATACAAGTCTTGGGTGTAAGTTTTTTGTAGCATTTTGGTGACAACTAGTTAAACCAATTTCAAGCCCATTACTCAATCCTTGATTCAACTATGCTGGTTTCACCGCAACGCCACTGGCGGCCCCATTAATAACGGATGGTTTTAGAGGCCAGTTTATCACTATCACTTTGCTGTTATATATGCCCGTGACAACTCCTGGAACATCTGAGGCACGTTACAGCAGGCAAAATCAACCATTCATGTTGACAGCAATGCCACTGCAGTCTGAGAGCGGGGCGACCTAGACATCATAGTTCGAGATATGGCAGGCGAGGGTTCTTACTAAAGAAATCGCTAAAGCAGAGTGTGATTAAGCGAACTTGCATGTGGCAACCTATGTTATATATGATAGCCCGGTTTCTCAGAGAAATAAGACCCCTTACTCTTATTGCAAAAGCCGTTATAGCTAGAAGGAACAATTATTAAAATTTTCTTATTGTTTTGTAATTTTGCCCTAAAATTTTATGGCTAGAGGAACTTCCTCGCTATCTCCTTCACTATGAAACACGAACAGGAGCGAAGCTGGTAAAAAGAATGTAGAGCTTGCGAAAGCGGCAGCCGACACTTCACCAGGAAATTGGATATCTGATTGCTATCGGTTTACGCAGCTAATCAAATCACAAACAAGTAGAGGGAGTCGTCTACAAAATAAAAAGATGAAAACAGACATTTTTTTTCTGCGTCAAATGGGGTATCAACGTTCATGTTGTAAGTAGCACTCTGTTGTTCATCGAACTGACTCAAACGCCGGTCCCATTTGATCAGCGCGAGAGAGAGCAATGATGGTCTCAGACTACGCCCTATCATAAGCTTTCTTGACCTCGTGCCTCTAACCGAGGCTGTGTACTGGACCGGTTTGCTGTCCCCAACTATCCTTCTCTCACCAAAGGACCTCACTGCACAAACATGTCTGGCTCCGTCTAAACAAGGTTGTCTAGAGGAGGAGACGAACAGAGCCGACTTTTGCCGTGTCACGCCGATCTCATGAATGAGCGGAACCTTATTTACGCGGGGGTCGCAACGTATCTGTAGTTATAACCACGTTGATTACTGACAGTTGCCGGCAAGACCACTGTCTCGGGCACGCACGCACCATACTAAAGAGGAACTCTTTGTCGGCGGCATTCTCTTTTTAGTTCAACTATCTGATTTTGTAGGTGTCCCCTAAAGCTTGCTGTCCTTGTTTATCACCTGATTCTGTTATCATCCTTTTTTTTTTTTTCTATTTATTACTTCCGTTCCTTTTAAATGAAAATACATACAACGCGCTCTTTCTCGGTGAGGCTTTTCAGCGATTAAATTCCCATAATCCTCGATACTAAAAAAATAAGAAGTCAAAAATAGAAGGAGAGAGATAATGAACATGCAACAAAATGCACTTTACGAAGGACGAACACACGAATTTGAGCTTGGAAGTGGGTGGTCACTTGTATTTCGTACGTCCACATTTCAGTCATGGCTGCAGTTTTCAGCATTAAAAGGAAGTACTGTGCCGACTACTTTGAGAGACATAAGCGAGTGAAATACCGCAACCGATATTTTCGTCCCGTAACCGACCTCAACGTAGATGCATTGAAAAGAATCCTGCCTCCAACCAAAGCTGCTACTGTTGTGTCAACAAATATGCTCTGTCAGAACTCTTTTCGACACACCGGTGAGCAACTTTCAGCCTGTACAGTGAATGACCCATCGCCGAGCTTTCCGGCAAGCTTCATTGAAGAACATGAAGTAGTAGATGACATTACCGAGGTAATATCTGCTGAAGGGCTTGAGACAACTCCCTTGCGGATGCCGTCTGTCGTAAACCCAAGGAGCCGTCACTCTTATGGGGCAAGAAAACTGGAAAGTTGAAGGGTCGTACAGCAGACAAGTATGTAAAAAGTTGGCAACAGCATATAGCCTGGCAACGAGTGAAACAAACTCTGGCACTGAACCCTCCTGCCTTAACCGTAACGAGCGGTGGGCAAACCTCAGAGAAGCCTTTGTCAAAGCACCGTCTTTTCAGGAAAGATGCCAGATGCTCACGCTTGTGCCTGCAAGTGTAACTGTTAACAAGGTTGCATGTTTAATCCCAGAGGCATCGAGCTATATTCCAAAAAGGTCCAAGCGACTTCGTGAGCGTTTTGGCGTATGGGAGCGTCTCGAGCCATATTAAAGCGCTAAGCGAGGACATCGGGTGGTCATGTAAACATCACGAAGGATGGGGTACAACAAACCGTTGTCAAGTGCTACATGACCAGGTCCATTTGAAAAGCCTACCAGCTGTCTAAGAAAGCTAACCCGGACTCCAAATAAGGACTGACCAAATTATATTCGCTGCGACCAAAGTGGGTTAAGCTGAACCCCGACCAAACCGTGTGTGCATGCGTGTGCTGCAAAAATTTTGATTTGTGCTGATCTACCCTCAAAAGAAAAAAGGGAGGAAAAGTAAAAGCTGGGGATATTGTCGCTCTGTGCCTTTGCACCGACTCGGAGCCCAATTGTTTATGGGGTGAATGCAAGAAATGCTCTAGCATTGATCGACTTCCTCACAAGAATTACAATTGGTTCCAGATGAGGAAATTAGATTTTACACGTGGAGAATGACAATTTGGTGAATAAAAATGCGGACTAGAACGCCGTTTTGAAAGAGGTGCAAAAATGGGCCATGAGATGTTCTACTCACGACTTTATACGTAGAAGTAAACAGGAAGCTGTTCTGATCGAGAAGAACAAGGTGTAACACTAGACATATTGCCATGCATTTTGATTTTGTGGAAAACTGGACGGTGATTCTGACACATGAAATACAAGACCACCACTGGCACAAGCATCAAATCTCCGTGTTCACATGTGTTGCGTTAACCTCGCAAATTCCCAGATGTTCTGATGCCGTGTGTGAAGACCTAGGCCATGACACTCCCAAGCAGTACTCGCTCCGAGGTGCTTTGAGGACTGGCTGGAGGATTACACTCCAGTTTATGCGTCATTAACGTATATATCTGACAATGCACCGGCTTCATCCTAAGAATAGATTTCAGCTCTAGGAGTTCAAACAAGCTGGACTTCCCAAGGTGAAGTGGGTTTTTTCTGCTTCAGGACACGGCAAGAAAAACTGCGATGGATTTGGGGGGGCTACTGAAGCATCTGGCGATGGTGCACAACCTCCGTTCGCCTGTGGATAAGGCCATACAGACATCAATGGAATTGTGCACAATGTGAGAAATTGTGTAGAAAACGTTACTCTCCTGAATTTAAAAAAAGACGACGCGAGTGATTTCTGCAAAACCAAAAGAACCAAATGGGGATCAATACCGTCTCAAAATGGCATCCGCATCTCATACGTGTGGCGACTTGAAAAAGGTGAAGTGCGTCTTCAGCGATCTGCATAATCTGAATTTTAGTGTCTACATTGTGTTTCCCAATGTGTAACTTTGTTAAATTATCTATCCAAATGTCATACTTTTTTGTAAAAGCCTCTGCATAAACACACGGGGGAGTGTTGTGCACAATGATCAATGTGTATGTGTATTTTAATAACGTGGATACTATTAGTAGTTAAATATAGCTGTTTTTGTGATGTGATACCAGAGGGTGCTTTTCATTTTGTCAGCTTAACTTTGTCTCGTATGTGTAAGCTATAAGCAAAATAAAATTATCTACATAGTTCCAACAGATCAAGTTTGTGCGTCCATAAGTCGAAAACATAAGTTTCGTAATCACAGAAGAGAGGTACTGAGCTGCTTCATCAGTGATTCTTTGGTGTTTATTCTTAAATCACTCTTTTTTATGTCACACTGTGTGCTAGCAATTTCTAAGATAAGAATGTTCACCTGCCAGAGTTTGAGAGATGTCTGGCTCGTCCAACACTCAGACTGCAGGTGGCATCACTGTTAAAGGGGTACTCCGGCGATTTTTGAGCTACCTCAACTAACTAAACTTTCTTACTCCCCGGCCTTTACCTTTTCTGGTATGCTATTTAGTATCGCGAAATTCATGATAGTTATTGCGAAATCGGCAAATAAAAATTATGCAAAAACCAACATTCAAATATACCCACGCTTTCAGTGCCGTGACGTCAGTGGCGGGCAGGCTTGCCAGTCGAGCGAGCAGTCTAAAAAATACAATATGCCAATCATTTGTTCCGTGCTGGAGCGCGGATTCTGGAGCGAGCTTCCAAAGCATTCATTTTACACCCTGAAACTGCTTCAAATCAGTTGGGAACAAATTCTACAGTCCAAAGAGTGAACCCCTGCACTTCCACCGACGTCACTTTTTCGTTGTTGCCAGTGGAGACTTTCAGTTTGAAAAACACGGTGAGGACCAAAATTGTAAATTTTGGTCCTCACCGTAAACTTGCTTATATCACTCTAATCCGCCCCAAAATTGAATATGCTTCTGCCATATGGGATCCTGATCAAGCCTACATTATAAGTAACATCGAGTCGCTGCAAAACCGTGCTGCGCGTTTCATTTTCTCTGACTACTCTCCATTTTCCAGTGTCACCGCATTAAAAAATCAAGCTGAGTTGCATGACCTATCACGCCGCCGTAAACATACCCGTCTGTCATTATTTCACAAGCTCTATTACCATGCACCACTTCACAACAATTTTTTTAAAACACCACCCATTATTTTTCCACGTCGCGATCATTCATTCAAAGTAGCGCGCATCACATGCCACTCATCTAGTTACGCACGATCATTCATACCACGGACCATAATCGACTGGAATAACCTACCGGCTCACATTGCAACTGAACTAGATATGTCTAACTTTCAAGAGCTCGTGCGTAGTTATACTAATACTTAAGGTTCTTTTTTATTCCTTGTACTCATATTGTCTTTTGTATAATTTGTGTTTTATCTGTGTACTATATATTTGCTTGCTCCCCCCCCCCCCCCCTATGTAATACCCTCATACAGAGGGCCTTTAGGGGTATTTTGAATGAATAATAAATAAATAATAAATAAATAAATAACTTCGTGAAAAAAAATTATTTTAACCTAATATTTGGGATACCATTTTAGCAATGTTGTTTGGCGAGTTGAAGCGAAATCTCAAGCAAATCGGGGAGCATGAAGAAATCGCCGGAGTACCCCTTTAACATGAATGGTTCCTTTTGCCCTCCGTAATGTGCCTCAGATGTTCCAGAAGTTGTCATGAGCATATATAACAGCAAACTCATCATGATAAACTGAGGTCTAAAACCATCTGTTATTAATAGGCAGCCAGTACCATCGCGATGAAGCCAGCATAGTTGAACCAAGGATTGAGTCATAGGCTTAAAATTGGTTTACGTAACGGGAGGTACAGCTCTTTAAACCAAAAAAAAATATATATATATTTTTCGAAATTATGTTTTGTATGTTTATAAATGCTTTTACAAATTCTCCCAAAATATTTTCGCAAAATAATGTATATTTACTTTAAGACATCGATTTGAAATCACTAAGTGAATGTGTCGTCCGAAAAAAGCCCGAAAAATGATGCACTATGACTGCCGATAGCTCGAGAGCGACACAATAAAATGGGGAGAACTTTGTGTCATTTGAAAACCCCCTCCCGCTCTTTTCTCCTCCTGCCAAGCATAATTCCAGACAGCCATTGACTGCGGAGAACGAAGTAGAAATAAAAAAAGAAATTTAGCCCCGGCATTGGGTGTTGTGGATCACGTGCGCAAATGACGTTTTCTCATTGGTCACGAGCGGGAAAGATGCCAACTCCGGAGGCTCCTCGGAAGAAGTTCCACACCGCCCACAAGTTTGGAAAAAAACATAAAAAACGACCGAGGAAGCTTATTAAAGCCTCCATTCAACCTGCTGCAGGTCAGGCGAACACCAACGAAGTGCGGCACACCGAACCATGTACCTCCGGCGACCGCGTCGACGTCCGGGAGCAGACCTGCGGCTTCAAATGACGGTATGCGACATGTTACTCCGTGGCTTTGCGCATCGGATACCGCTGAAAAAGAAAGCCGAGGAAAAGCTTCAAGAGCTTTCGCCCAGCTGCGTTACGACACGCAAAGCTTTGGTTGCCGGCACCAATCCAGCAGCTCCCGAGAGTGTGAAGTTCCTCGTGGTGAACCTCAACATCGTGAACTCGCAGCTTCGAGTCGCGAAGTGTAAAGCTTATGGCAGCGATGTTAAACTCAGCAAAGGTGATTGTGAGTAAGGCCTTGTTGTGAAACTCGGCCTTTCTTGCAACATCTGCGGCAACGTTGCATCGGAGTGGAGTTCTCTGTGGGTGGAGACCCAAACAAGATCAACCCCTTCGAGATAAACGTGCTCGCGACTTGCGCAATGCAGGCCACGGGCAAGGGGCAAAGAGCGCTAAGCGATATCTTTGCGACCATGAACCTTTCGCATATGGGTTTCCTCAACAATGCGACCTACCAGCGGTACATGAAGGAAAAACTGAATCCAGCAATAAAGAGCGCTGCCGCTAAAACCTCGTCGTAATGCGCAACGTCGGTGGACAGCCTGTACAAGTATCTCTGTTATGGAAGCCCAAGCAACATCGCAGTTTCCTACGATGCAAGTTGGAAGAGAAGGGGCCACTGCTCACACATAGGATTGAGAACTGTCATTGAGGTCTTCAGTGTATTCGTTCTCGACCAGGTTGTGCTCTCCAACTTCTGCCTGGCTTGTGATGTGAGCAAAGACCAAAGGAGGGCACCGCGGGATACGACGAGTGGAAAGCATTGCATGAAAGCTCGTGGAAGTGCCAGAAAAATACGGACAGTAAGGCTAGCCAGATGAAAGTGGAGGCAGCTCTCAACCTCCTCAAAAGGTTGTGAGAACGACACAATCTGCACTACACTACAGTGCTCTACGGTGGTGATCACCACTCCTTTGCTGCCCTCCAAGAGGCGAACGTCTACAGGATTTTCCCCATACACAAAGAGGACTGCATAAACAATGTGCAGAAAAGGATGGGACAGCATAGCGGAGCCTCATACAAAAACAAAAGGGAACAGCGGGCATGAGCCTTGGTGGCAAGGGAAGGCTGACGGCAGATCTCATCACAAGGCTCAGCTCTTATTATGGCTGGGCTCTGAAGTCCCATAAAGGCGACGTTGACGCCATGCACAAGGCAGTCGTGGCGACCTACCACTACATCACCTTCAACGACGTGGAATCTAACCACATATTGTGCCCTGCTGAAGAGCAGTGCTGGTGAAAGCAGAATGCAGCCAAAACCAAGCAAGAGCCTGTGCCCAAGCACCACTATAACCTTCCCGATCACGTGTGCACAGCTCTTCTACTTGTGTACACGCACCTCGCAGACAAGATGCTGCTCCAGCGACGCCAGAGGGGAAAGACACAAAATGCCAACGAGAGTCTCCACTTGGTGATCTGGTCACTTGCCCCAAAGGACTAGAATGCGTCCCTCTTTACAATGGAGGCAGCTGTTGCAGAGGCGATTCTACGGTCTAAGGTAGGCAGCCAGTGGGCATCACGAGCTTTCCTCAAAGAGCTGAATGTCAAGCCTGGCACCAAGGGCATGAAGCGAGGGGCGGAGAATGATTTTCGCCAAAGTGCCACATTGCAGACCAAGCATGCGTCCAAAAACGACGTCCAAAGGGCCATGAAAAGGAGGCACGCTGGCCAGATGCATGCGGACTATGTTCCTTGAGGCTATTAGACCCCCACTCACAAACAATTCATGACAGAGCTCTGAAAAGAATTTTCATTCATACCTTATTGGATACTGTAGACCTACGGTAGTTTACAAATATATATTTAGTATGTTTTTATTTTTAAATTTTTTATTATCTCTTCTGCAAGTTTTGCAAATTAAACTTTAAGTAATTGCTAATCAAATCAAGCTATTTAAAAAAAACAAAAACATTATTAGATTTCAAAGGCAGATGTGCTATGCAAATTTCGTTAAGTCTGAATCCTAAATAACAGAAAAGCTCTAGAAGCAGTGTTTCCCCTCAACTCGTTGTCACCAAAATACAACAAAAATATTACATCCAAAACTTAAATACAGTTTTTTCCCACCTTATGGGCTATCAAGTAAAGAAGTTAAACAAAAAAATTTTTTTTTTTTTTTTTTTTTTTTTTTAGAAAAAGATTTCAAAGTTTGCATATTTTCGTTTTTGTACACATCTGGGGTAAAATCAAATTTGTCCAATAAGTTCAATGAACAAAAAATATATACCAATCGATAGCTTATATAAATAGCTACCTATCAATATATGTCTCATGACAAAGCTCCTTACCGTTGGTTTGATATAGCTATCCCAATTAGTCAAAACTGTTCGGGGTGGCATGTTTGTGATTTTATATAAAAATAACCAAAAATGGTAAAAGACAACAATTTGCCTCTAAATACTGCCCACATTGCATACTTATAGTGTAACCATTATTATGACTAAGTGAGAAGTCAATATTTCGCAAAATCGAATCGCGATTTTCACGCAACAGGCAGCATTTCATTTTTTTTTTCTCAAACTACGTATTTATAATTTTTTTGAAAGGGCAGAGGAATTGGGATTTCAAAAGTATTTTTTACAGATAACTCTTCGGACCTACTTCGACAAGGTTGGTCGAATTCAAATGAAACCACCTAGGAAACCTCAAAGTGCGAGCAGCCAATTGCAACAGCACCAATGCCATAGCAGACCGTGCCGATGCAGTGTGCGATGCACTTGCTGCATACTTCAAGGCTAAACCACCCTCTAAGCATGACTGAAACCTAGTCCAACCTTTGCACAGTAACCTACAGAAGAGAACGCTGTAACTGGGTAAGAAATGGCCTTTCATATGGGGCAAAATGTTTGTTTGGTATTCTTGGTATTGATATGCGTCTTTAAAAAGAGAATGCTTTTCCTAGTATTTCACGTCTCTGGTGGTACCTACCATAAATCTCTGTCCACATGTCGCTGAATTGTCATTGCCCATTCCAGGCAGTGATAATCAAATAATATTCCTTGTCTGAGCTGTCTCAACCACTCCCATAACACAGCAGTTTTTATTTCTTTCGAGCAAAGCATGCTTTGCCGACTTGAAAACAGGTCATTGCTAGAGTGGTAGAATAAACATGGAAGCCTGCAACAGCACAATGATGAGGCCAGAGAAACAAACTTCATCTTGCAGGAACTCTGCCGCAAGGGAGGGTACAGTTTCATCGACGAAAGCAGGCAGTCGATGAGCGGGCTGCTCATGCTGGACGGTGCCCACTTGAACAAAAAAGGCAGCACGGTAGGTTTTTTGTTTTTTTTATTTAGAGGCTATACGACAGTCTGCATATTTGAGCCATAGCATACATTTAGGACGAGGAAATAGAATCAACAAGTATGCAGATAACACTGAAAAGTTGCTGTGCTTTGGGTTTTCATGGTGTCACGTTTTCCCTAAAGTTTTCATATCTTGATAGATGTTCGGACACATTCTTCGAGGCAACCACGAGTAGGAAGCTGAGAACCTGGGTGAAGTCGTCATGCGGCAGAAGAGGAACACTAGAAGCTGCGTCGGCAGTAGGGGGAGCAGGCCAGGGAGCTTGCAGAGTTCTGAAACAGTAAGTACAACTTCCCTTCCCCGAGTTGTAGCGCCAGTAGGAGGGCCAGTCTGTGTGGGTGAACAACAGGTGCAGGGCATGTGCACTATGACAACCGCTGACACATGCATGCACCAGCTGGGCCGCCATTATGCAGAGGCTACCGAAACGTGTGTCTCGTGGCCATGGTGGCATTCACAACTCTGAGAAGTAGGGGCTGTGTGCCGTGCACAGTCTTAGCAGAACACCGAGCCCTCTTGGGATGTCCCAGCTTCTAGCGATCATGCAACACTCGAGAGCAGAGGCCGAGAGGAGCAAAACTTTCGCAAGTGATGTACTCTGATGGCTGTGCTCCTGGGGGAGTGGGCTGGTGGGTTCCACCGGAAGGCTGGCACATTCGTTGCTCCCTGTGGTGCCTCAGTGCGTCCCTCGTCTTCTGTGATGCAGCACTTTGACCCCTCTGAGGGTGTACCGGCCACGGCCTGTCGCACCACTCGAAGGCAGAGGCGGAGAGGACTAAGGTCCTCTGGGATGCCAATGACGCAAAGAGTTGGCTGTGCTCCAGCGCTTGTTGGAGGAGCCCGAGACTCTTGGACAGTTTGTGCATGTGGTGGTGCCTTTGAGTGTCTGTCTCTTTTAGGGTGCTCGGTTTCTTTTACTGGCAAGGCTAAAAAATGTTCTAGAGAGACAGTGAGTAAGAAGCCTCCAAGATGCATTTCTTGCAATGTACCAACGGTACATGGTCAGGCTGGTGCAGATGCTCCTGTCAGTGGTGCAGACAGGGTGCCTTGCATACATTGTGGGTTGGGAAAATTAGCTGGAGGGGGGGGGAACCTGGGTCTAGGTGTCCCATTCAATGACTATAGCTAGTTTCAATCTAGCTATAACCAGTGGCTAGCCAACAAATTCACTCCCATGAAAATTGGTCACTGAAAAAAATTGGTCTAGTTGCACAAGCTTTACATCTAAGGACCCTCCTTTTATTGGTATATCACTTTCGAGTGCTGCCGAGCTGACAAGTCTCGGTCTAGAAGAAATGGCATCCAAAGCAAGCAGATGCATCTTGTGACAGGATGCCTATGCAAGGTGTCGCTTTCTTTAATTGTGGAACTGGTGCCTCATTATAAAGTAAACAGCATGGTAGAGGGCCACAAACATCCCGTAGGGCCAGGGTTTGGGATGTGGTATCGGCAGAACCGGCGGGCTTCTGAACCAAGCCTAAGAGAAAGACTTTGCAGATGTTCTTTCATGCAACATTAAACCAAAAAGTTTGAAAGAATTGGTATTTAAAAAGACTGGGAAACATATTATATCACAAGACGTTAGGGACATAAAGCATGAAACTGTGACAAAAACTGAGAATAGCCTGCATCATGGTTCTCTCTCGTAAGATTTAGTTGATATGTGTCCTGGTTGGATTGTACACATTGAAAAAGATTCCAGCAATTAGCTCTTGTTTGTATTAGTTCACTTTAACCTAATGAGACAGTGAAAGAATCAGCTAGCGTCAGCATGCTCGGAGCCGGAGACTGGTTGTCAGAGAGAATTACCAGACGGGCTTGCTCTCATAGCTCTCCTCATAGTAACTTAGCTGTTCATTGTAGTCGGTGCCCGTGCTCTCCAGTTCTGCATGATGGCACGGCTTCGCCGAAAGGATGGCTTCTAAGATGCCGCTTCTGTTTTCGATCGTACAGGTGGGTGAAAATCTGTCCAGCCTTAGAAGCAACAATAGATTTCTAGTTATCCTGCCGTGCCCTCACGCGGTTTTTCAGTGTGTGTCTGAGTGTTATCAAATGCTGTTACTGCTGTCTGGTGATGTTGAGCGAAATCCAGGCCCTCATACGAAGGGCGAGAGTGATGCCTCCCTTCAAAAGATTTTGGCTGGTCAGTCAGCCATTAGGGAGGACATACGAGAAATCAAAGAGTGTTTCGATAAAAAAATTGACATGCTTAATCAAAAGTTTACTAAATTAGAAGAAGAGGTACAAACACTGCGTGTTAGTAGCGAGACGATCCACAGGCTCGAGTACACTTTGGGTGACATGAAATCAAGCATTATCTCGCAACAAGAAAAACTAACCGCCCTTGAAGATAGGAGCAGAAAAAACAACCTTGTAGTATTTGGCATCCAGGAGCCTGAAAATGAAACCCCGGAATCGCTCCAAACAGAAATTGTGCAAAACATCTTCAGGGACAGGTTAGGTGTATCGGTTCACTCCGTAAAACGGATACATAGACTGGGTATCAGGCGAAGCGGAAAAACTAGACCAATTATCTTGAAGCTGTCAGATCACATTGAAAAAATTTCGGTGCTCAAAAACTGCCGTAAGCTGAAAGGGTCGCGTATTTTTATAAATAATGACTACTCACAAAATACGCAAGAGAAGCGAAGGCTACTGTGGGCCAGCGCCAAAGAGGAAAGAGATGAGGGTATTAAGATGCACCTGGTTCATGATAAGATTAAAATTAAGGACGAGCTGTACTTTTGGAATGACGTCACTGAACGCCGCAAACGAGTGCAACAAAAGCAGTATGACAGGGCGTGACGGTGCAGTGAAACAAAAAATAAACAGTTTGTTCTGATTAATATTAATGCGAGGAGCGTACTAAACAAAATAGATGAGCTTGAACAGATTTTGCTTCTTCATGACCCCGACGTGGTAGTGATAACTGAAACGTGGTTGCACGCTGGAATTACGGATGAAGAGATTATTCCGCCAAATTACAAGATTATGCGCAAAGACAGGGGGTCAAGAGGAGGTGGGGTTGCGCTGGTGGTTAAGAGGGAGCTTGAATGTTTCTCACTTGGTGAAGTACAAGGTAATGAAAGTGTATTTTTCAAGGTCAAAATAAATTGTGAATCCATTATTGTAGGGGCTTTTTACAGGCCGCCAAACAGTTCTATTGAAATCCTTGAGCAGTTATATGACTTTTTGGGAGAAAACGTGACCGATGGCTCCAGAGTTGTTATTGCAGGCGACTTTAACCTTCCTGGTATACAGTGGGATACGCTGTTGCCAGGTCCAGTACAAGTGAGAGATTGTGAAATGCTTCTTGAGATGGCATTTAATTTTAACCTAGATCAAGTGGTTACCGAAATTACTAGGAACGGAAGTACTGGTGGTTCAGTTTTAGACTTAATATTTTTGAGTAACAACTTTGGCACCTACACGGTCACGCTTCATGAAGGGATGTCTGACCATAAGATTGTTCGCCTCGAGACTGAGCTTGGAAAACGAAAACACTGTGAAAGGTTGGAGCCTAAATTTGTTCCTGATTTTTCAAAGGCTGATGATGTAACCATTCTTGACTACTTGGAAATGGCTTTTGATAACTTTGAGTGTTGCACTCCTGTGAACGAACTTTGGGAATGCTTCAAAAGTTGTGTAAAGTACTGTATTTCTAATTATATACCTTATAAGCAGATTATTGAAAAGCGAAATAATCCGTGGGTTACAAGAGAAATTCTGCAACTTCAGAGAAAGTTAAAACGAAAGCGTCGCAAACGACCAGTAAATGTAGCAGATGTGAGTGCGTTATCAAGCGAACTAAAAGAAAGAACTCAAGTATCAAAGACTAATTTCTTTTCTATCAAAATGACTTCTTTTATGAAAAATGCTCCACGAAGGTTTTGGAGTTATCTTTCCCCATCAAAACCGATGATCTCACAACTTACAATAAAGGACGAGATGGTTGTTAACAACTACGACATAGCCACGGAGTTCAATCAATTCTTTCATTCAGTCTTTCAATGCAGTGTGAGCGATGCTGGAGTAACTTTGGGAGACCGGCCGGTGCTTAACGAATCAGTAACCATGGAGGAAATTTCAATATCGCAAGAAGGAGTTTTTGCTTTATTATTGGAGCTTGATGAGAAGAAATCTGGTGGACCAGATAACATCCCAAACACGTTTTTGAAACGATATGCTGAGTGGACCTCAAAGTTTCTAACTGTTATATATTCTGCATCTCTACTTCAACATGAAATTCCCAATGACTGGCGTCGTGCAAAGGTTGTGCCAATTTACAAAGCTGGCGACAGGTTTAGCGTGAATAACTACAGACCAATTTCTCTGACCTGCACCAGCTGTAAACTGTTAGAGCATATTTTATCGCAGCGCTTGAACATTTTTTTTTAAAATGCTAATATTCTGTTCAAAAATCAACACGGGTTTAGGCGGAAGTTGTCTACGACAACTCAGCTGTGTGAGTGCGTACATGATTTTGTTTCAAATCTAAATAACGGCGATCAAACGGATGCTATATTTTTAGACCTATCCAAAGCATTTGATAGAGTTAACCATTCGAAACTTTTAGCAAAGCTTGAAAATTACGGAGTAGATTACACCCTGCTTCAGTGGATAAAAGCGTATCTTTCGCTAAGAACGCAATATGTTGAGGTTAACAACATCCACAGCGAAGACTTAAGCGTTGATTCGGGGGTTCCACAGGGGTCGGTGTTGGGCCCAATTCTTTTTCTGGTGTATATAAATGACCTCGTTGATGACCTTGACGCTAATGTAACAGAGAGGCTTTTCGCGGATGATTGTTTAATTTACACAAGGGTCCGGGAGCAAGCAGATCAGTTTCGATTGAGTGCATCATTAGCAAAAATTGTCGAGTGGTGCGATCATTGGGATATGAAAATAAACAGTGAAAAAAGTGTATTGCTTAGAATAACAAATAAAAAATCCGAGCGGCCATTTACGTACACGGTGGGGCTCGCCCCCCTAAAACAGGTTTCCTCTTTAAAGTATTTGGGTCTGATTTTCGAAACACACATGAAATGGAATGATCACATTGATAAAATTTGCTCTGCGGCACAGCGTAAACTGGGATTTCTTAGACGAAATTTTAAATATGCAACGGTTGAAGCCAAATTAGTAGCATACAAAGCTCTTATACGACCCATACTTGAGTACGGCTGTGTCATCTGGGATCCGTACCACAAGAAATACATAGAAAGACTGGAAAAAGTTCAAAGGAGTGCTGCACGTTATATCATGAGCCGTTATAGACGCACCGATTCGGTTTCAGCAATGATCGATGATCTTAAATTGGAACCCCTAGATGAGAGGCGGAGAATAATTAGACTAAAGTTTATTTTTATGATGAGTAAAGGTTGCTTTAATATTGATTCGACCAGATATTTGATGCACAACCCCTCTCATTCTGCCAGGTT
The DNA here is from genome assembly GCA_013358835.2 of Ixodes persulcatus. NCBI lineage: Eukaryota > Metazoa > Arthropoda > Arachnida > Ixodida > Ixodidae > Ixodes > Ixodes persulcatus. Next base: position 58,967 of record JABSTQ010000799.1, read on the forward strand.
GTCGCACGATATTGTTTTTAAACCGTACTGGTGCAAAACATTGCAGTACCAGAAGTCGTTTTTACCCCGTACCATAGAAGAATAGAACCACTTGCCTGAGGAGATTGTAAAATCAATAGAACCCAAGTCGTTTGAAAACTGTCTTAGATTATTTTTTAACAATTAACTTATTTCAGTTTGACTGTTTTTTTTTTTTTTTTTGTCTTGTTGTTAACGTGAACGGAAGTTGCTTCTGTCTGGCTCCTCTTGCTTTCTTTATTTTGTTATGTTGATTTGCCCTTTTCCATGCTGCGTCATGGAAGGTTTACTGTGTTTGCCTGGACTTTCTTCCGTCCAGTATGTGTTCAAATTGTATCTGTATCTGTATGTAATTGTACCTGGACTTTCTTCCGTCCAGTATGTGTTCAAATTGTATCTGTTTCCTCTCCTGCAAAGACCTCGGAAGAGGTCGCAGTATTTATAAATAAATAAATAAATGTGAGGGTTCTGGCAAAATATAAAGATAAAATATGCCAAGAAGTGCACGAGGCGTTTGAGATTAGGGCAAAGGGAGAAGAATGTGTCAGTGAGCCTTCCATTGCCCTCTCGGGGAAAAAGTTTGATTTTATCAAGGGTTCTTTTCGATTGATGTGATGAATAGGCCTTTTATACGGCCTATATATTATGCGTTTTTTCTTAAACAAACTTTAGATGCGAGTGCGCCTCGTCCTGTTTTCTCTCCTCTTTGTCCTGTGTTTCTTTGGCGCTTTATATCCCGATGATGAACCAACTGGCCCAAATTTCCACTTTACTAACTCAAGGCTGCTATATCATGCCACAATGGTGACACAACAGTGACTTACATGATGTGATCATAAGTATCCAATGACGTTGCAATCAAGATGAAAGCAGATCACTTTCTCTTGATGTGGCAGTGATTGGCATAAAGCGTAAGCTCGCGGCTGCAAACTTCGGGAATCATGGGTTCAATCCTCATCCCAGCACATTTAAATCTGAATGAGCATCAGACTGGTGTGCGGTCATGTGTCACTACTCACCACAGACTGGTGGTCTTTAATGTGCAGATACTGTACTGGCTAAATTTCTTATTTACAGCGAGCAACAATGTTTATAAAACCTATTGCAGACTAACTTCCGGCTGTGTAAGCACCAAACAACAAATTTGACTGTTGACTCTTGATGATTTGCGAAGAACTCCCCACAAGGAACTCATCCCTTGACCTCCAGCTTTGTATTTATTCCGACACCATAACACAGCATTGCTTCATCATGTCTGCTTGGCATTTTCAGAGATACTATATGCATTCAAGATTGATGCCACACCAGCAGAAAGTGGCAGAGAAAGCAGTTTTAAATATTCGCAGTTCAGCTAGTTGGCACATATTAGGACACTAACTTTTCGCAAGTCTAGGGGTAAGGCTATCAAAGTCCCAGCAACTGCAGCGGCCTGCAGAGATTTAGGAATCTCAGCCAATATAGGATTCGCTGACGAGCAGTCCTTTTATTCGCCCATTTGTATAAGCTTCTCCCCCCGTGGAAGCTTGAGAGAGCTTTTAAATGAGAAAATAAAACACACAGAGCAATACTTTTTAGGTTTTTGGATGCTGAGGCTTCGGGTGAAATACAAGCATAAAGAGACTAACTCAGAGAGCTCTTTAATGCTTTTTTTATTGCACACTTTGGTTGCTTTCGTTGGGAAAAGGGAGGGAGGAAGAGGGGCACAATAAACTAAGCCATGCTAAACAAAAGGAGTTCTGTGGTTTGTCGTAATACCTGGCCTTTGCCCACCATGTAGGACGTGCCTGACAGCACAACACAATAATGAGAATGCAGACCGGGAACAAGCCATCACAAAAGAAGAACATCAGTGGAAAGTCAAGACTCCGAAGGTGAGAAAGGGACACCATGTAGAGATAACGAATGGTAACTATGAAAATATGTTACATCACCTTTTCAGACAATGCACAATTTTGTGTGCAGCAAGGGTTGTTTGTGTGTACTGCTGCACTACTATTAATTTGTGCTCTAACATTGATTTAGTTTGCGGTATATTCAGACAGTTGGGCAAAGCATACATACAATGTTGGAGAGCTTCACAATAACTGCAACCCAACAGGTTATTGCCTTTCTAGTCACTACAGCATTGATGTTACCAATGCAGCTTTAAATAGGTTCGTTGCTGTTCGTTTCAGTGGCTCAGTCATATTCAACCGGAAGACCTGGCAGCTCTAATCTACTGCGTACTGCAAGCACGTATTGATGTACAAAAATATTCAGTTATGTCATTGAAAGCAGTGCGCATAGTAGAAGGTATGTGAACTAAAAGAATAAAAAGAACACAGGCACACATCTTTCTTCCCCTTTATATACTATATAGCTGGTTTCACCATCCATGCTTTTCTCGTGCAAATGCAAACAAGCCACTGTGACTGTTTTGTGAGGAGCTTGAGCAGTTTCTGGGTACAGCGATCTACAGCTCTCCGAGGTCCTGGAGGTACTGGAGTCATAAAACAAGAGTCGAGAAAGTCGCACAGGTCATGTCATGCGACAGATGCGAAAACATAATAACCTCCATTTGAATGATAATGACCTTTTGTCACAAAGCAAGGGCAAAGACAAGCTTTTCAAGTTGCAGGCATTCATTGACATGCTTCTTCCCAAGTTCCAAGGCCTGCCAAAAACACAGATGCTTGTCATCGATAGAAAAATCGTCCCTTTGAAAGGCTGATCGTAGCATAAATGGGGCTATAATATTTTTGTACTTTGTTATATTCACGGTCTAGTCCACAATTTCTCCATCTATACTGGGGAAATCCTTCCATTCCTGGGCCGCTGCAAATTCAAATGTAGTGCTTCAGCTCTCAGACCATTCCAGAGAACAAGATGTACTTGTTATTTTTCGATAACTGGTTCACATCCGTGAAGCTTCTTGTGGAACTACAACACCGGCGTTTATGCAATGGGCACTCTCCACGGCAATAGGAGTTCCTACAACACTGGGGAATTTCCGCAATGAGCGGTATCTGTGCCAATAGGATTTCCGGTTGTCAACTACTTAGTGACAAGGAGATGAAGATGAATAGGAGTCATGAGGAGAGGCAGGCTACCATTCAGGATGCTGAGATCAGGGTTGTTAAGTGGTATGACAGCCACGGGGTCATTATCGCCAGTACGTTTGGAAGCACAGAGCCACTGAGACAATGCAAGCATTACGATCACAAGCGAAAGGAGACGAGTGATGCGCCTATACCAGCTACTGTGCAGACCTACAACTCATTTATAAGCGGTGCGGACTTGCTTGATGAATTTGTAGGATACTACAGGATTGCATTGAAATAAGGAAAATTATAACTTCGATTTTTTTTTTTTTTTTCATTTTGTAGACATAGTTGTAGTGAGCAGCTGACTGCTCTTCCGGAGAGACTGCGACGCCCTAGCTGTCCCAAAGAAGGAGCACCTAGACCTGCTAATGTTCAAGGCGTCAGTAGCACTATACGCACAAAACAAGGACCTGGCGAGAGAGAGGGTGATTGTCTTTCTCAGTGGAGGCGGAGATTAACAAAAAAAAAAGAAAAAGAGGGCCAGTAGTCACAACATCGCATGCTGAAGTTCGGCAAGACACTGTCAGACACTGGCCTGGAGTGGCACAAACAAGGAAGCGTTGCAAGATGCCCGGTTGCAAGGATCAGCCGGTCTCCTTCTGCACAAAGTGCAAAACGCACCACTGTATTACCAAGAACGCTAACTGTTTCATCTCTTTCCACAAGTGTTGAAAAACCAATTACTGCTCTCTGAGAACACAAAAAATAAAAGTGTGAGAAAATAACAAAAAGTTTGTTACTTATGACTTGTTGTCACTTTTTTGCGCTACAATTTTGTTAGAACTTTTTTGCCGTTAGTTTAAGAAATAAGTAGTACATCTCGTTGCAATTTGATATTTTTTCACGCAGTCCGCTAAACTCAGGTTATAAGAGATTAAGGAAGGAGAACAGAGAGGCTTTTATTGCTACCTGCTCGCACCCCTTCTTCTACTTCAGGTGGATATCGAAAGAAGATGGCAAAGCTTGGAACTTGGAAGACCTCCTGGAGCGTGCGGCTGAAACCAGCGGTTTCAAACCGGAGACCTTGCCTGAGGACCAGTCTTTGTTGGCACTCAGACTCATACTTTAAGTTCCAAGTGCAAACCCCATCACTGAGGACCACACAACACTATCTCCGGGCAGAAGTCTTGAGATACCTAAAGGACCAAAGGGTACTATGCATGCTTCATGACTTCTCTGCTGTGAAAGCGGTGTTTCTTCGATTTAATACGAACCTGTATCCTCCGGAGCTGTTGAGCGCCTATTCTCTTTTGCCAATATACTGCTGCGCCTGAATCGGCAACGGCTGACAGATGATCTCCTGCTGCTTAAGTGTAACTGAGTTTAGCACTTGCAAGTTTTTCCCTAGTATCGCTTCAACGTCGCATGTGTTTCTTTTTCAATGCCAAACAACAGACGAAGCAGGAATAATTTTCATTACACTTCCCGACTAATTTGTTACCTATAATACAAGTTGCAGTCTCAAACAAAGTTGAAAAATGTATTGCAGCATCAGTATTTCAGTGTCTGTATTTATGCCCTTCTTAAAAGGCATTCCTGTATTTGTATTTCCAAATATTTTTTGTCTCTTTTTAAAATGCATTTTTGATACATATTGCAATACATTTTTACAGATATATCTAATACCCCTGCCAGACTGGCACCTAAAAGGACCTATACGCCAAAGGCCTTTAGAATTTTAAATGACCTTTAAGTTCTGCCGTGCCAGACAGCGCAAGTAAATGTCATTTAGACGATGTTTACAGCGATTGAACTCCCGTAGCTCGTTCAAACGCATAAAGCATGTTCACTCCAGAAAAATAATATTTTGGCGATATACTGTAAACGACTAAATTTTCGCGGGGACTTAATTTTCGCGAATTTCGCGAATCACCTACAATTCGCGAAAAATACGTCCCGCGAACAATTCGGGCAATATGTGAATGCTACGGAAGCTACACTCGATTCGCGAAAATTAGAACCCGCGAATAATTTCAAATTTTCAGCTTTAGCCCGATTCGCAAAAATTTGAGCCCGCGAAAATTAAGTCGTTTTTAGTAACTCATTTTTTTCTCGTTTTTCTAAAGAAAACAAAATATTAAGAAAGACAAAATGACAACTTCAGTCGAGTGATTACAACAACGTCTACTTTAAGCACAAGCAAAGTGTTTTTTTGGCAATTAGCGGCAACCCTGAGCGCCTCCCGCTCACTCGGTCCTGTTGCTCAGTGCGTGTGCTCCTTCCGGTGCTTCTACGCTTTTGCCCTGTTCAGGTCCGCGTCGTGCTCGCGCTTGAGTTTAAACGCACTTGCTCACGTTTGTTCCTTCGATGGATTTTCCTTCCGAGGTTGATCCGGCTACAAGGGACCCTGCGTCTTGTGTCGCATTCCTGATGTGCCTGCACGCCCACCATGAAGGTGCTTTAGCATCGATGAATGGTTCTTAAGCGTCCATCACGGATGCTTTGACGTCGATCAACGCCGACGTTCAATCTGCCCGACGAGAGGCTGATTGCCTCGAGGAAAGGCTTCTTGCAAACAGCCTAATCATCGCTGCAGCGACAGCAGGAAAAACGACCATGCCGCGGAGCGTCCAGGCATACTTTCGGGGTGAACGGTGGTTTGAGGACACGCTACCGAACCTGCCGGAGAGCCACTTCAAGCAGTCGTTCTGGGTGATGCCAGCGACCTTTCACTACATCGTGGACATTTGTCGGCCCCACATGGAGCGCCAGGTCCCCCCTATGCGCCCGACCATATCGGTCGAGAAACGAGTTGGAGCTGCGCTCTACAAGCTGTGTTCCAGCGCGGAAGACAGGACCGTCGCCCACTTGTTCGGCCTGGGGCGGTCAACGGTCAACAATAATTACGAAGAGTTCTGCCACATCGTCGTTTCCGAGCTGGAGCGTGACTGGCTCAAGATGATGACCGCTGCCGAACTCCCCGACCACGTCCGCAAGTTCCAGGCTGCCCTGGAATTTTCGCAGGGCATAGCCGCACTGGATGGCTGCCACTTCCCTTGTGTCGCCACCTATGGTCAACACCAGAGACTATTACAACTGCAAAAGCTGGTAAGTACACTATTTAAAAAAAAATGTAGCTGCGTTTAATGAGGTGGAAATGATGAAACATTACCAAAACACGAGATGCTAGCAGGTTATTGGCAGCTTGTCATTTTCAATAATGTGCCGTGCTAGCTCTGATAATCTGTAAAACTTTTTTTTTGAATCGACACCTTTAGGAAAACTTGAAGCCTCACATGTTATGCGGAAAAAGCTGACGCATGCATTGTATAATTTTTATCCAGGTACAGCATCATCCTCCTGGCCCTTGTAGACCACCGGTACCGGTTCCGGTATGTCAACGTGAGGATGCCAGGGCGGTGCCACGACGCGCACGTCTTTCGGAGGTCGGCACTGGCCAAAATTCTGGAAGGGCCAAAGTTCACAACACCGATGCTCACCATCAACGGGACTGCCGTGCCGCCGCTGGTTCTCTGCGACCAAGCCTTTCCTCTGACGTGCAACATGCTGAAGCCGTACGCTCGCAAGAATGTCATGGGAAAGTCTCCGCAGCAGAAGTTCAACCAGCAACTGTCGTCTGCACATAGGGTCATGGAGAATGCCTTTGGCAGGATCAAGGCACGGTTCTGCTTCATCACGAAGCGGCTGGAGTGCGACGTGGACAACGCTTGCTTTGTTATACGGTCATGCTGCACTTTGAACAACATGTGTGAGTACTTCAATGATGGCGTGGAGTCCCAGTGGCTCCCCAAAGTTGGCACGGAGGCCCGCCTCTACGAGCAGCCAGTCTGCAACACGGATGCCGTGGCAAGCAATGGATCGAGTGCCCGGGACTACTGAAATGTGTGATAGGGTGCAGGCGAGTTGGTTTACGTTCATGATTTAAGACAACCCTGAGACTGGGGAAAACAAGAAGGACAAATGTGAAAATGCGACGTGTTTGTCCTTGTTTTCCCCAGCCTCAGGGTTGTCTTAAATCATGTCCGGGACTCCATTGCCGCCTACCTCCATTCACCAGCACTAGAGTGAAGAGCGAAACAAAAGGCTCTTTTGAGCTCCACTGGAACAAAGGCCCTTTTGAGGACCATTGTCATTGGAGCTGACCTTTCTTGCTGCCCTCTCCCGTTGTCTCAAACGAAGTTGAGCCGTAGTATTTATTTGACCATTTTAGCCATTTTTCAGTTTTTTCTCTTTTTATGTCTGAATGAAGAGATTATAGAGGTGTGCAGGTTTCAACTTTGATGCCCCATCGAAGGCTTCTAAAAAAAGGGTTGAAACTTCCTTTTGAGTCCCATAGTACCTGTGCCCACTCTGCCTTCCTCTCTGGCCTATCAGTACAAGATGTGGCACTTACTGGGAACTATTGGTGAGGAGATTAAGGCCTGCGTGTTCGCTCCTCTAAACATAATCAATAGTAGATCGCCTTAGCTCATCCGGGCTAGGTAGCCCGGATGAGCACCAACGTCTGCTCTATTACCTGCTTCAGGGGTCATGCTCATAACGAGCTCACATTAACAAGCTGCTAAGACCGGCAACCCCCTAATGGTGTCGCACGAAATCACATTAACAGGCTGCTAAGACCGGCAATCTTGTAGTTGTATTCACATAGCAAATGAACTGTGGAAGCTCGCTATCAGCTCGCGCTCGGCAGTCGCGCACCCAGAGCTGTGGCCGCCAGTGAATGAGACGTAGTTGCGACGTGACCCGGACTCTCGTCAAGCTTCGCGCTGTTTGCTGCTTGGGCGGGTCAGGGATCTACTAACCAAAGGTCATGCGAAGGCCTTGTCTTCTAGGTGGTATTGCTCCAACCCATTTGTTGTCCCCATACCTCGGTGTTAAACAACACAAGGTCTGTAAAAAAGCCCACAGGCCTCGTGGTCATGTTCGCCTCATCTTCTACAATAGAGCGCAAGGTAGTGTAACGTAAAAATGATAACAAGAAACAAAGTGACGTTTATCGTTAGAGCTAGATCTCTCCCGAAAGCAGTCGTCAGAGAATGCGAGCTTGACCCACTTTGGCTTTTGTGCCGAGCTGGGCATATGCACTGTGCATGCTGCATTGTTCATGCGAGCCGAAGTGGGTCGGCGTGGGGTTTGCGTGTTTGCGTGTCGTGTGTGATGTCATTTCTCCGATTGACGGAACAACGAGTTCGGACTGACGACTTCTCATCGCCCGAGGATATGCCGCTGCTGTATTTGCTGTACATGGGCCCCTAGAGTTTGCGCGAGGACGGTTGCTCTAATTTTTCAGCGTCAAGATTTTTTTTTTCTTTTTTGCTGCTTAATTTTTTGTGACAATATAGCCTGCCAGTAACAGCCAGGCGGCGCCAGTAGAGGGAGAGCCCAAGGTTATACCCTGCGTCGGTGTAACTTGGCAAACGGTGAACGATAAGCCCCACGTTGCGTGCCGACGGCTTCGATATCCGTTATGTATACGAGCGCAACACACACATATTGGAGCATGATGCAGCGAAAAGCCTGATACTTCTCCGCAGTAAAAGCGCACTCCGGTGATACATAGTCACGTTTCGATTGGCCCGCCAGGCCGCAGCTTCCGCCGTACTTGCATGTTATGCGATCACAGCTTTTTGGCCTACCCAGTATTTCTTGCTTCAGACACTAGGCTATAGCACAGGGGTCTCAAACACGCGGCCCGCGACTCGCTGGGACGTGGCCCGCAGGCATCCGGCTAAGGGTCCCGGTTCCCATGTTTTCACCGCTACAAATATAGCAAGCGCTATAGTGTTCTCATCTCGCCGATTCATTTTCGCTCGAAAAGTTGCTCCGCTCTTTTAAGGTATTAAGATAGTTTTTACTTATCTGTGTTCATTGGCCTATTATTTCGCTTTATCTTTTGCTTTCAAGCTTTTTGTAATGTACAACAATTTTGCTACTAGGCTGCAAACGCGAGCTCTTTGCTGAAGGAGGCATCCGGCTGCGCGAACTGTCGATCAGCAGAGTCAACTGCCCAAGTTAAAGCTAAGAAGCTCAAAATTCTTGCCGTAAAAAAAAAAAAAAAATTAGAAGAGAAGTATGGGTGTTGTAATAGACCTTTTCATTTTAGTAGTTGCCTCACCGGCGGATAGAGGGCGCTGACGCACTCGGCGCCATTAGGTTGCTTCAGTTTGGTTGGTTTCGGTTTCAACGTGAACGCGGATATGTTGCTGTTTTACGTTGTTTTTGCTTAATTTTGTGATACGATTATTTTCCTTGTGGCACACAACCAATGAAACAATGGTATTGAGCCACTTTGAGGACTACGAGGTGTATTTTAGCCTAAATTGCGGGCGTTTTTTTACCTACTCCTTTGATATACAGCTGATTATGGACGGTTGCGAAACGCCTGACTGATGTACAGGGAAGATTACCATCGTCTACAGCCGTACCCGATGGCACCAGTTTACAGAAAAACAAACTAATGAAGAGACTAACACGTGAATGTAAAGGAGCATATCGACAGCTTGATTAGCAATGTGCTGAATCGGCCAGAAATGATGAACTCGCGAGTTTACGATTCACTGTTTGGCTTTCGTGGGCACCCAACCTTTAGTGAACTTCGCAGACTAGAAAAGCATTGTGTAATGACGCAGATAATTGATATAAACAAGTAATATCGTCTCGGCCTCTTTTTTTTTTTTAGTTTAGTACTCGCGCATATTTGACATGCCGAGTAGGAAATTTTGTAAATTATCAACTCTGCTAAAGTACTCATAAGCAGTATTTTGCGATATTGGCCCTGGGAAATAAATTATTTTTATATGAACATTTGCTTACTCAAGATATGATATAAGTGACAGACCCGTCAAATTAAATCTGGCATTTGTCTTCCGTAAAATTGGCCAAATAATATTAAAGAGCGCAGGAGGAGAAATACCTTGGAAAGTTTGGCTGAATTCTAGCGCTAGGCACCACTTCACGGACCTGCGCGAACAAATATTTATTTGTTTGAACAGATTCGCTCAGTAAATTTCGGCGGCGTCAGCCACCAGAAGTTAACCTCTATTCGCCATCGACAATCCTGGACTCAAATAGTTGTTATGCAAACAGCTTTTCTTTTTTTTCGGCGTAAAATATTGCGGATCCCAGATACGGGCAAAAATTAAAACAGCGTACGAAAAAAAAAAAAAAAGAAAAAAAAGCGCCGTCATTATTGCGCATGCGCCGAACCCAAACCGCGTTTTGGATTTTCAAATAGATACGACGTTATTTCTTTGTGCACGCTATTCTAAGACTCGCTACCGTTAACCGTCTGTGGCAGTTTCTTACGCGGGAAGTCCCAACTTTTGCGTTAAAATAAATTAAGAGGGAGCGAGCACGGTATACAATTTTTTAAACTTCATAAATAAACCGACCAACCGAATGTTTAGGTCACAAAAAAAGATTGAGAACTTCATACACTCGTAGGTGTGATATTATGAACAAACAAATTGCCTGATGTTGACGTACCATTACTTCTATCCTCAGATAAAATACAAGTTAAACCTTCGTTGTCTATCTCCTCCGCGAGTTTCCTCACATAATCAAAAGAAACTGTTTTCTATATATTATGAATACAAAGACACTTTCAGGAAATACAGAGAGTCTCCTTGCGCTGGTGATTCTTGACGCCTTCCGATCCCAAATGCGCGATATAAATATACGCGCTTTTAACTAAGAATGTTCCACCACTATTAGTAAACAAACCTCATTTGTCATAAGGACCTTTGAACCCTCGTCGAGTAGACGTATCGGACTACAGTTTCCGAAGTAAGGCAAGAAAGTGCGGTGAAACGCGACGAGAAATATGAATACAACACATCCGCCAAGGCGCGGAGGGGAGAGCGGAGCAGCAAGTCGAAGCAACCTAATGGCTGCCGCGTCACGTGATTCCAAGATGGCAGCGGAGGAGGATGAAAAGGTCTATAGAAATCATCAGGAAAGCAAGAACTGTCAAATAACTGATTATTTTTAAAAGACATGTTGAGCTTGGTTAATTCCCGAGTGAATTGAGCAACGGGAACGAGAGTATACTTGCTTTCTTGTTTTATTAAAAAGGCGAGCACGTTGGTGAGGCGGTGTCATATTAATTATTGTTATCACGTCAGGTCCCGGTTCAAAGTAGTCATATGAACAAATCAAAGCTAAAATATCCCTGGCAAAACTGAGTTTACAAAAAGCATAGAGCACGAAATTTCTTCTCTTCTAAATATTTATACCCCCCCCCCCCCCCCCTTCCGTCTATTGTTGGCCCTCGACCTCCCCATCAAGCTCACAGCCGCCATCGTCCTCTTCACTGCTGCCTTCGTCTCCACTACTGTCGTCACAGGAGAAGTCGCTTTCATTTGTATCAATATATTCAATCAGGTGCTTCTTAAAAAGACGCTTTGGTCTAGATATTGAAGCCGCACAAAAGAATCACGGTGCAAAGACTAGTAATGCCTGTGCAAACGCAAAAAAAAAAAAAGATCACTAAATTTATTTTTAAAAAAGTCACGTTGCAGGCAGGTAAAGATATTTCAAAATACTATTACATATCCATGTAAAAAAAAATAGAACCCTGTTGCAGATATGCAACACCGAGATTACTTTGAACTAACTGCCCAGCGTTGCATGTATGCAACACACGTGGTAAAAATATTCAGAGAAAGCTCTCCACTATTTTATTGGATTATGCATGTTCTGTTAGTCTATTATGTCTCTGCTAAACATCTGCAAGGTTTCATGCATGAGACTTTAGAAGTGCAGTTGTTAGAAATTTTATCATACTTTTGTGTTGGAAGTCCTGGATGCCGCGGGTGCCGCCATTTTCAGACGAGTCCAACAGCGAAAATGGCCGCCAAGCGGAGATCACACGAAGCTTACATATCGAGGAACTCCAGATATTGAGAGTGCGGACAAATTTTATCCAGGAACGCAGGTTATCATACAATTCTAGGGCTCTGAACCTAGTGTTGCAAATATGTAACATGGGGCGTTACTGGGTTCAAAGCAAAAGTCTCAGTTCCTAGTCTGTAGCTGCCATTCCATTGTCAGGAAGACGACCTCGAGATTATAAAAAGTTATTTGTCAACAAAATGATTGCAAGACCGTTAACTTCCCCGGATAGCCAATGAAATAGGCTATCCGGGGAAGTTAACGGTCTTTGTTGCCGCCACAGTGACAAGGGTTCGGACTCTAGTGGCAGTCAGAAACCACACTTTACAGCTGCGACTCCCATTTGGCCACGACCAGTCTCTGTTGGGCGAAACTACCAGCACGGGAATTAACCCTTCAATATTGTGGAAGCAATTCCAGAATATTGAAGGGTTTTGACAATAAGTGTACACAAGATGGCACTTATTTTTGTATAAGGTAAATAGTGAGCGGCAATTCCCACCCTCTCAACTGGTGACACAAGGACCGGGGGTGGGGCACCCTGCTCAGAGAAGAAGCACTGCTCTCTGCTCAGTGTACAGCATGCTGGTCATCAACTGGGACCGGCACCGACAGGACCAGCTGCACACGGCCTCTACAACAATACGGAAAGCAGTGCTCGCGGTATGGTTCCAGCCGCTCACGGAAAACAACACCACGGCTATCCCGATGATTCTGCGTCGCCTTCGAGGCCCATCGGGCTATGATCAACAAACTTTTCAATGGGAAAGTATAACTGAGACGCACCAAACGTTATCAATCCCTTGCATTGCAGTGTATGTAAAATAAGGTACATTGGACAAACAGACCTTCCCTTCCAACTTTTAACAGTGACGAATGCCACAAGAGCACAATTTTCATACTCCCGTATCCTAAATATTTAGGCCTATACGACCACAGCATGAAAAAAATATCCACAACCATAGGTTAATCCTGATTCCTACAACCGAAGAAAGAAAACAAAGAAAAGGCATACCTAACTCAAAGATGCAAGACCAAAAGTATGGGCATCAACAAAAATGTTAGAAGGCTCAAACAGTTGGCTCAAACAGCTTTTCTTACACATAATTTATTTTTCCTGAAACCTACACTCATAATGTTTGAGTAGGATAAATATACTACCTAAAGACATATTTGTTCAAAGTTTTGTTAGACTCGGTACAACAATTTATTTACAAAAAAGCTTTTACGTCCCAATAGCACACAATAAGAAACACTGAATGACAGGAGTCTTTGAGCAAAACTGTTTCGTAAAATTGCCTTCAGGACTTCAGTCTTCACCCTGGATGAAGGAACCCCATTAGGGAGTAGCTGTACTGAGCTCCACGGCCTCCATCTGGACCCAGACTGAACCAACCTCTTATGTACCCCACCGAGTCTACATGAATGCTAAGACACTTTATGGAATAGTGGGCTCACTTGATTTACCTGTACCAGCTGCACTTGGTGCACACTGCCGTATTCGATTCACGAGTGCAACCTATCTCTCAAAACACAACCGGAAGTACAGTGGTGGAAAGAGCCAACGAAGTCAGAGAACTTCCATTATTTAAACGAGTTGGTGGCTTTCCAACCATTAGAAAGACGAGAAACATAGGCTATGACAAAGATGTGTCGTCCCCTGTTTCTCCTCTGGCCAGGAAAGGATGCAGTTTTACCATAGCATATGGCAAAACATAGGGTATGTTTTAGATTAGACTGTTTAAAAGCCAGAAAAGAATGCATATGTTTTACCATAGCATATGATAAAACATATGCTATGTTTTACATTAGACTTCATTACATTTATGTAATTGTGACAATGGCAACGGCTGCGTAGAAATACAGCCTTAAAGGGCACCTAAAAAGAAAAAAAGTGTTCTTTAAACAATCTAATTTGGACGTGCGTGTAAATAAATTAATTTTAGGCAGAAAAAAATATTTTTTAGAGCAATATTGACGGCGCGAGACGCGATTTAGGCGGTAGTCACCTCCTTTCCAGTTGTTTTCTCTTTCGGCTCTCGGGCGCGTGGAGGAGAGGTGGATCGGCTTCTCCTTCACATTGAGATGGAAACAGGGAGTGACCATCTCGTTGAGCGAATGACCATTCCGTGACGTCATGGACTTTGTGCGCAGAATTTCAAATAAATCTCTCACCGTCAATATTGCTCTAAAACAATTTTTGCGTAAAATTTATCTCTTGACTCGCGTGCCCCAACCAGCTGTTTAAAAAAAAACAGTTTCTTTGTTTTCAGGGGCCCTTTAATGGTTGTGTTGGTCACACTTCCAATTCTAATTTTGTAAAAACAAATTGTTTTTTAGGCTTGTGCTTTTTATGTACTTTATACATGGTATTCATAGGTAAACAATAACAAACATGGCCGAACTTCCGGCGGGCAGCCGTCTCATCCGGTCTGACGCTCTCGCTGTGTGTTTTGATCGGCGAAAATGAGCAGCGGATATTTTAAGTGCCTTTCAGAAGAAAATAAGAGGCGGTATATCGAGAAGCTCACCTACCATGGGTCAGTATGCCTCCCGGACCCCTATGACACCAAGAACGCGACTCTTTTCTCATCCGAGTTGGTGCGCTTGCCAAAAGTTACGTGGCCCTTCCTGTTTGACTACCTTGTTGAGACGCCTGGCCCATTCACGCGCGAGAAGTTGAAAGCATTCAATTATTTTGTTAATGGAAAAGTAGCAAGCGTGTGCGTGCACCAACCCACTTCGCTCCCTCAACTGCGCCTCGTCGCTGCGACTGTGCAAGCCGGACAGAAAGGAGCTCGCAGATACGATTCCTGGATCGTAGGTGAAGATGGTGGCGAGGTCCTGGCTGGGCACTGCACCTGTATGGCTGGGTTAGTGATTAATTTAAGGATACGCTGTTAGCGATATTGAAGGTTCCCCGTTTTGATGTGGCGTTTGCTTGCTTCTTTTCCTCAGGCTCGGAGAGGTTTGCAGTCACGTTGCTGCCCTACTCTTTTTCATCGAGGCTGCGGTCAGACACGGAGCCACCGATGTGTCCTCGACCTCAGTGCGCTGTGCATGGAGTGCCAGCTCAAGCTGTGGAAAGGTATTACATGTTTGTCTACTGAATTCTTACTGCAAGATAAATTGACGCAAACAAAATACACTGATTACCCTTGTCTCAGGAACTTCTAAAAATAATTTGAAAAAATCATCATTCCGATTGATTTGTCTATGTAAGTCGTGCGCATCTGCCCCTAAATATGTACCTGCCCATTCTAAATGTTTGTATACTCGTCTCGTTTTAAATCTAGGCTGGCCCATCACCTGTTGTGGACATCGACTTTTCGCAACCAAAACGTGGTGGCCTGCCAAAAGAGCCAGCTTCACAAAGGATTTTTGTTCCACCACAGCCCAAAGGCAATCCCTTAGAACTCTTCCTTCACATAAAGGTATGTGTCCATTGCCAAAGCAACTGCAGCTATACCAGATTTTTTTGTAAATTGATGAAACAGCTTTAGGTAAACATCTCTGAACAACTGTAGGATGAGACAGTAGCACGTTAAATCCTAATCAAGCAGGCCTCGAGTACCAGTGGTACTTGAGACATTTTCTTTCTGGAAAGGCGTGGTTAGTGGGGTTGAGCCACATCGACACTTTCGTACGTCCAGAGAGATTGCCTCTTGATCCTATGAAGACTATAGAGATCAATGAGGAAGACAACTGTGCCTACTCGAGTAAATATATAATCCTGCAAGTAAACACTGGCTCAGCTTTTCTTAATGGTGCACCTCTTGCAGTTTTATGACATACATGGATTTACTTCATTGAAATATCTCCCATATGTATAGGCCAAGGGATTTACAGAGCAATTTCTATTTACCATGATAATACTGCAAATGTCTGTACTATACTTTTCTAGCAGCACAGTCAGAGTCTGCATGGACCTTCATTTTGGCTGCATGTGCAGCCAAAGCACCTCTCGAAGCTGCAGGCTCATGCCCGTGCTCTCAACAAAATTGCACCAGTCGTCCTCTTCTTATATGCACATTCCAACCGTACTAGCCATGGCAGCTTTTGCCCCCCTTTTATAGACAGTGGATGCAGCCACTTGTACTGTTTATTTGGTTTGTTCATCATATTATGCTGCCGTAAAGCTCCTCATTGGTGCACAACTCTGTCACCACCTGTTAAAAAAACCTATTGTAATTTCAAACTTGAAATTTGCATCGGTTTTCCTGATAACATAACAATGCCTCGTCATGCTGCAGTGAAGCATTATCTAGAACATAACCAGTACCACCCATGGTTACTCTTGCAGGAACACTCTCCAGGTGCAAAGCTCTTGAAGATGGTGCCCTCTCGCCAGCTGGATCCAGAGGCCACAGACACGGCATCAGAGGATGGGGATGAGCCTGAGCTGCTCCCACCTCTCCTCACAAGTGTCTTTCAGGAGACCTACAAAAACTTGCCAAAGGACGAGCTCGAGGACATCCTCATCTCGGTTTATGATTGCCTTACGATCAGCAAGGTAGAGGCAGACTTCTTAGAGCGCAGCACGCGAAAGCAGTCGCAGTCGGAAGCATGGCACTTGCACAGGAGGGGGCGCATTACTGCATCGAATTTCAGTAGAGTGCAGACTCTGCAGGGAAGCTCTAGCCCAACTCTCCTGATTACAGATGTGATGGGTTATGCCACAAACACTAACATCGGTGGCCAGACGCCTCCACAAATTTTGTGGGGCATTAAAAAGGAGCCAGTTGCGAGGCAAAGCTTCGTTGACACAGAGGCACCAAAGCACACCGATTTTAGTGTTGCAAAGGTGGGACTCGTGGTTAACCCACAGTGGCCGTACCTGGGAGCTAGCCCAGATGGGATAGTCAGCTGTGCATGTTGCCCCCAGGCTGCACTCGAGATCAAGTGCTCGTACAAATACAGACACGTGCATCTAAGCACAGTGAAGGACAAAGATTTCTATCTTGACGCAGACATGACACTCAAGGAAAACCATGCACATTATTTTCAATTACAAGGCCAGATGGCTCTCACTGGGCTTCAGATGGGGTATTTTGTTGTGTGGACGGAGTGCTCTCTGGTGACCATAAGGATACAAAGAGACGAGCAGCTGTGGGAGGAGCTTGTGACAAAGCTGGAATCCTTTTTCTTAAGACACATTCTGCCTGAGCTGGTCACACGGCGGCTAGATCCAGATCTCGGACGTTCTGCTGTGGCAGTGTACTGCACTTGTAAGAAGCCAGAGAAGGGTCGCATGATTGCATGTGACTCAGACACATGCGCAACAATCTGGTACCATTACAGGTGTGTAAATCTGGAAAGAAAACCATCAAAGAAGTGGTATTGCACGAGCTGCAAATAAATATACTATGTTGGAAATTGCCAGCAGAGAAATACTGTCCAGTCTTGAAGGCAGTCTTGAAGGACATTTATTAGCTTTTTCTGCTAGGTATCTTTTCCTACTAAAGAATTGTCACTGCACCAGTCTTTCAATCTGGAGGCCCCTTTTAGCGCCAGTAACTAGCAACTCTCACTTCTCACTGCATGTTCCGATTCTTTTCGATATTCTCTTCTGTCAGTTATGCATTCTGCTCTTTATGTGTTCATGTGAATAAAAAAAAAGTTGTTTATTGCTGTTTGCATTTGTAAGATCTTGCGTGCTTTTTGAAGAACAGATCAAGAACCACCATCCTTCTTCTTGCCAAAAATTGAACTGCGCATATTTACAAGGGCAGCACATATAACGACGATTTTGTCAATCGTTGCCATGCCCTTGTCCCCCTTTTTTTTTAGAAGTGAGACAGGAACGATGCGCTGTAGGAGGTGGAACTTCTTCAGCTGACCAATGGTTCTCTCGACTTGTATCCGAACACTGGAGATCCTTCGGGACACTTCAACTTCTTGGCGTGTTAGCTGAGTCTTCCCTCGTGTATAGGCCGGGACTATCAGGGAAGCCCCACGAATAGCTAGAAGTTCTTCAATGGGAAATCCCCTATCGGCCATCACGAGGTCCCCGCTCTGAATGAAGTCCAAAAACCCACAGTGTCTTGTGAGCTCCAGATCGCTCACCTTGCCACCCCAGCATTTAGAAATGAAACAGATCCCTCCACTTGGACAAATGGCGATTAAGAACTTTACCGTGTTATGATGTTTGTAGGACGAGAACGTTTGCGTCCTTGCCTTAAAGGTGCACGGTCGCTCTATGAAGATTTCCGAGCAATCAATGATGCACCGAAGGTTCCGTAGCATTGGTACCTTGCACAGCTTTGGGAGCCGCTGTCTAACTGTGTCCGCTTTAGGCCAGAGAATGCATGGAGACAGCTCAACACTGAGGATGTTAATCCAGGCATGGAAGATTTTTTATACAGTTCCAGGACAAATTCCAAACCTGGACGAGAGGTCCTTGTTGAGGAGGCCGAGGCGGAGCTTCATCAACACCATCAGGAGTTGGCTCCAGTGAGGCATCTTAGCACTGAAGTTTGGAGTGTACAGTGCCAGAATGTAATGGAGCAGAGCCCAGAACATTCCGCTGCTTGGTAATCCTGTGAAGAACTCCACCTCTGAGTCATTCTTGAGGTCGACGTTACCATACGCAGTTTTTGTTTCTTCTTTGAGAGCTTGATTTTCCATTTTCAGCCTCCTATTTTCTTCTACAAGAGTTTCAATGTCAGCGCTAGACAAATCTGTTGCGCACGACACACCTGTTATCTCTTCCTCATCCATTGGTGCATCGGGCGCGTCGGGTGCACCGGCCGCGTCGGCCACTTCGGGTTGCATCCGTGACGACGCACAATGATACCGCCGCAGTGCAGCAGGGCTCCGCCCTGATGAAGAAGCCCGGTGAGCAAAGATGTGTGGCACCCAGTCTGGCTGATTAGGATCGTCAGATGGTGATCCTAGAGGAAGTTGAAACAAAACGAAACTTATGGCTGCGCTGCTCGCGAAAACCTGAGGACGTGGCAGCTTTACAAAATAAAGCGGTAATCTTCGCTACAAGTATACATAGCACTCGTACTTACCAGTCGTGAAATGTTTGCTGCAAATCCTGGTATCGTTATTGGGCACAAACCCAACGCGTTTAACAGCGACGGCCCAAGCTTGGCGGCGTCCCTCGTTCCTCGGAAATCTAAATAACTTAACTTTTGACAGTTTGTTCGTCCCGGCCTGCATTGTGCAGCCAACTGCACAACACTGCGGCATCTTCGCTGTGACCTGATGTTCAGAAGACTAAAAGGTAATGTTATCAATTGCTGAAACGCACGGAGCTACTCGCAAGAGCTCCCTTCCATAGTTGCCTGTGTCAGGCAATCGACGCACTTACGTTCAGCGGCGTCATTTCACGGAAATATACAGAAACAAAATTGTGAAGCCGACTGTCAAACTCTGCGGCATCTTCGTAAACGGTAAACATCTAGAAAACGCAAAACATGTAGGCAGGATAACCGAACGAACGCAACCTCCCGAACGCGTTGCCATTGAACAACATGTAAACAAAACCCGAACCGGAAAAGATTTCTGCCCACTGTCATGGCGACCGGAAGTGCCCGAAATGCCATGTATAGAACTGTTTGTGGAGTTGCATCCCTTGTGTACTTCTATAGAAGTGCTTGCTTTTATACTCTCCTTTTAACATTTTAGTATAGCAGCTGTTGCAAAAGAAAACATTTAAATACATTTTTGTCAGATGTTTACTTCAACATATATTCGTTAGAGTACATGCAATGTGCATCGAGTGAAAATAAAACCACATTTGAGAGAATGACTAAAGTGCACCAAAAGTTTCCTTCGAAAAATGTGAAGTATGGTCACCTATACAGTAGAGCAATTTCATCAAGACTGCTGCAACAGCTATGACTGTTAATAGAGGTGTAGCCAAATTGGCCATATTCGAGGGCAATTATGAGTTACCCTTTTAGTGAAATGCTTTAGGTATGCATACTGATAGTACTGACTTGGGGGAGCTGCTTATATTAGGCAGAGTCCAAAATTTTGTTTTTTAATGTCACTGTACGGGAATGAGGATATAAAAAAAAGGTCAACAAGGAACAGGAACACGCAAAAAAATATTGCAGGAAGACGATCAACTAAACTAGCGTTTATCAGCTAGTACTGTAAAGCCCTCAATGTTCGCGAGCCCTTAATTTTCGCGAATTTAAGGGCACGCGAAAATTTCGGTCCTTAAGAGTTTCAACGCAGGCGTATGGAACTCGCGAAATTTAATGGCCGCGATTATGTCCTCTGTGACCGATTCGCGAAATATAGGGGCAGCGAAAATAAAGGGTTTTACAGTATTCCTTAATTAGAGTCTCTAACGTGTACTTGTAGTACTGTGGAACTAGAAAACGGTCAATGTTGAGCTGCTTAGTTTTTGCCCACCATGTATCCAGAACAAGCGGTCCGATGTATGCCGCATCAAAGTTGTTAGTACAATGCATACTACATCGCCGTTCCACAACACGTCGCCAAAGGAAAAAAAGCAAAAAAAAAAAAATGTGACGTTTGCCTACATCATTCAGGCAAGGCCCCGCCCTAGACGGATTTGTTGTGAAAACAGACGCACCCGCGTCCCTTGCTCGTCGCTTTCCCAACTCCTTTCCACCTATTTCTCTTCGCATTCATCTATTTCGTAAGTAATACCACTAGTCACTTTTTTCTGCGTTTTCCCTACATTTTCTTGCGTAAATACCAGCGTTTGTGTGTGTGTATTTGCAGAGTGGGCTTGGGAAGTCGGAAGGATGGCTTTGAGCCGGCCGGTGATCCCTGCCCTGCACGACGTAGAGGAGGACGATTTCTGGACGGTTTTCGCCCAGCTGGTAACTGCCCTTGCGCAGGCGGTGTAAGACGGAGTTGGCGTGTGCGCACGCTCAGCTCGACAGAGCAAGGCGGAAACGAAAGCGTGCCGACAAGAGGCGACACAAACTTGGACAGACGGTGCTGTCCGAGACCCACGAGAGAAGCGTGTGGGAATACCCGCGACCACCCTCCTGGCACAATACCACCCTTCTGCACATGCCAGAGTCGATCTTCGAGAAAGAACTACAGGTTTCGCGTGGGGCCTTCGTTTATACAGAGTGCAAGCGGTGGTGCAATTTAGAAGAAACTGACTTCGAGAGAGTAGCCGACGCGGAGAAGGGTAGCTTCACTTGTCGACTCTTTGAGAAGATCGAGGAAGGTTTTAGAAGGCTAGAAGGAGAGTGGAAGACTAGATTCAAAGAGATGAAGGGGAACTGAAGGAAGAGCAGGAAAAGTGGGTCCTGCTCAAGGTGCAGGTCGGAGTTGACAAAAAGGGGGGGAGCCTGAAGTGAGGTGGCAGGAGCTTACCAAGGAATGTGAAGGCAAGCTAGACCACATGGAGGCTGAGCTTAATGAGGACTGCAAGAATCGGGTCGAACTTGGGAAGCAGGGGGAGGAGCTGAGGCAGGGGGCAGTGTGGAAGGCAGGGCCAGAAGAGGGGAAAGGGGAGCGTGAGGGTAAAGTGGAGCGTCTCATCGGTGTAGTTAAAGGCCGATGCGCACTTGGCGCTTTCCACTTTTGTCTGCCTCCTCCTTTCCTGTATCCTCTCTACTTTTTACCTTGCCCCTGCTTGGCTGCCCTCGCAGCTCAGGGGAGAGAAGCGCTGAGAGGACTACCGTATTTACACGATTTTAAGCACCCCTCGACTCTAAGCACCCCCCCCCGCCCCCCCCCCCCCCCCCATTCTCCAGTCACGACGATAAAAAAAAAGTTTGCACGCGAATGTAAGCATTTTTGCATCCGAGCGCCGCCGCAAAGGAGCACGGCGAGACTTGCGGATTGCGCAGTTTCAACACCGGTGGATAGATGGCGGCACATATTCTATGACTGGCGTTCGGCGTCCCGCGCATCCGCCATCGTCATTACGCCACTGCCTGACAGCGTCTTCTTTCATTTACGAAGCCTAAGAAGCGCAAGTGGTTTGGGTTTCATCGTCCTTTTCAAGATCACCATGAGTGCGAAGCGGAACTCCTACAATCTTGTTTGCAGAGGAGAACAGGAACCATAGCGCGGCTGAGCAATTCGGCGTCGACCGCGTGTGCGTGATCCGGTGGCGGAAAGCACGGGAACTGATTTTCAAGGGTGCTGCTACGCGCAAGAAGTTTACGGGGCCACGCCGAGGCCGTCACCCCACGCTAGAACAAGAACTATGCGAGTTCGTCCGCAGCGAAAGGTGCAGCGGATTTGCTGTCACCACTGATGCAATGCAAACGAAAGCCCTGGAAATCGCGACAAGAATGCAGATTCCCCGTGCCGTGTTCCGTGCCAGCCGGGGCTGGGTTGAACGCATGATGAAGCGAAACGGATTTTCGCTTAGACGTCGGACAACAATATGTCAGAAGCTGCCCCTTGACTTCGAAGAAAAGAAAAGGCAGTCCCGCTACGCACTTGGCCAGATTGGCAACGCCGACGAGACTCCGGTCTATATCGATATGCCAAGGACGTCTACGGTGAATGAGGTCGGCGCACGGGAAGTCAGAGTCCGAACAACCGGCTACGAAAAACAATGTGTGACGGTAATGCTATGCGTTACAGCTGACGGCCGAAAGCTGCCTCCATATATCATTTCTGAAGCAAAAGAACATGCCCAAAAATGAAACTTTTCCATCAGACGTCATCGTGAGAGTCCAACAGAAAGGCTGGATGACGAGCGAGCTCATGCTCGACTGGATCCAAGTTGTTTGGAAACAATGCCCAGTAGCATCGCTCGGCGCACCTGAGGGAACGAAGTCTATGCTCGTGCTGAAGACGTCCTACAGACCTTTAATCTGTCCCAACACCAGAAGTCAAGACTTCAACAAGGTGATGGAACACTTTGAAAGCTACTTCATTCCTCGTCGGAATGTGGTGTACAGAGGGCAAATTTCAACACTAGACTGGAACTGGAAAAGGAAACAGTAGAGGAGTTTGTCACCACTCTCCATGGACTTGCTAAAACGTGCAACTATGAAATCCTACATAAAGGATTGATCCGCGACCAACCGATCATTGGTCTTCAGGACAGCAGGACTCAAAGAGCTTCAACTGGATCCTGACCTGGACCTACAGAGGGACATCACGGCCGCACGACAATATGAAATGTTACCTGCTGTACATAGAGGGCGGTGTTCACCATGCCAACATCTGCATATAGGCACATCATCATTGGATTAAAGATTTTTTCAAGTCGACCGTGGGAGAGTGTGGTGATGGACCTATTCTTCATACATAGATTTGTTCTTCATACACAAAGTACTTCTGTGTATGACTCTTTATACACAGAAGTTTGCATATGATTTTGCATGAAGATTTGGAACAGTTTACAACAGATGCAGATTGTTCCTAACAGCAAACGATGGCAAGCACAACATGGCACTGCCTTGTAAAAAAAAAAAAGGTTTCTCTTGAAGAGATAAGTTTTTATCACCAAAGTGGAAAAAAAAGCAGGCAGATGTTGCAGGCGATTTCGGTATGTCTTTGCAGCATTGACACCAACAGAGATGTGAGAGCTCATGAGTTGAACGCTAACCAAGTCATTAAAAGCATTCGCAATAATGATGTCTCAAACGATAAAGAAAACACTGTGCGGGTCTCCAGCTCCCAAGTCCCAGGCGATGAACACTTTCCAAATTATCAGAACGTCTGTCGGTGCCCATGACGGCGCAGTGGAAAATGCTGTTTGATTGCGAGAATCACATCATGCCGCACTTCATGCTAAAAAGCGCAAGCAGTCCAGACAGCGATTTCTGGAATAAAAGCTTGTCTATGTGCCATCACAACTAATATATTGTTGTTAAACAATTTTATGTCGATGTCATGTATCACATGGGGAGACAGACTGCACCTCTTCGGTTCTACTGGCATTAGGAGGCAGTGCAACTCTGTAGCTCCACTACAACATCTAAAGAAATAAAAATATAATACCTAGCAAGGCACCAAAGTTTACAGATCCTGCAACTATAGATTATTCCTCTGCAGCTGGCACTTGAAGCAGCACTATGGTTCAGCACTCCAGGCTGCGAGATGGAATCCAAACTCTGCGAAACTCAAGCAGTACTGAAAAGAGAGCTCCAAGAAATTGGCCAGTACCTGTAGCCAAGCAGGGTAGTCTTTTTTATGATCACAGAGGTAAGAGAACATGTTTGCCACTGTCTACGGTGATGTCTCATCAATATAGATATCTCGCTATGCGGACAAAGTTTTCAGGAATGAACTGTGTAAAAACATGCATTTTGCCTCGTTATTACAGACAGCTCGCATTATCAACGACTTTTGGGGAAACAGGTGTTCATATTAACAAAACAGCACTGTAACATACAGAACACAGCCAGTGTCATTCTGGAAGCAGATATTTGAAGAAGCAGCTTAATACCTCTGTAAAGAAACATATTATTCCTCTGCATAGCTTGGGGAAAAATCAGGACCTGTCCATACACGGTGCTTATAAATGTTACTTTCTAGAATGCCATGCCTTGTGGTTATGGACATGGGATGGAAATACCTCTGCCTGCGCTGCTATAAAAACAAAACTCTATTCAATAAATCCTGCAACCTGGCAAAAACCTTTGTGAGTAGCAACCATCCTGCAAGTTTATATCCCAAGGAAGTAGACAAATTAACAAGTGGCATTATCAAAAATTGCACAAGCAAATCTAAACAATCCACTAAGTCCTAATGCACTACATGAAACCGAAACCAAATTGTTTTATTCAAGGGCCAACATGAAGTTGGGTCGCCTCTGCCGGGACCATGCATCTTCAAAAGACGCAACGAGCTGTGGATAACGAAAAAGAGAAAACTCGAGCGGGACAAAATATCTGACGTATGTCCCCAACCGACGTTCATGATGAGTACTAATTCGATGGCAGGCAAAGCAACTATCCATGCCCACTCTCCACCGCCAGGGCCTACACGGGTCGCAGACGCAGAACCATTGCTGGCTTCAAACAACTCCGCCGCTCTAGACACGATTGGCTGCCGGCCGCAAGTCGCAACGTGTTCCCGGGGACACTACGAAAAAACAGCGGACAAAGGCAACATAGTAAATTTATCGGACGCAGTGTTAACGCGGGAAGAAACCAACATCCTCTCTAAAAGATTAACCTTCTGCCCCACAACTGGCCACTACAACGAGTTTCAATTGTACCAAGATTTGGACAAGTTTGCACTAAACATGAGGCTCCGCGAGTACTTTCACGACCGCCAACCGAATCCTAACCAGATGATTCTGACCAACCCAGAAAAGCAACGGGCGTCATCTTTTATCCACATTTTTGTGGAAATTTTTTTTACTTGCGTTTTCAAGCGGCGTCAAGCCGTTGGGTTCCGTGGCGAAGCTAGGGCTCGCGCTGGACTCGGCTCTTTGTGTATGCAGTCTCGAGGCGGGATTTTGAAATTCGGTCTGACAGGAATGGGCTCGGCTCCTTCTGTATTGAGTCACTAAGTGGTATTTCGACTCGACTTCGTTGTTTGGGCGTCGGGTCCGGACCGTACTCTACGCGGATAAATGGCGTGTACCAAATGCTTTCATACATAGTCTTTTTGCGTTGCACACCTGTAGGCGCGCACATGTCATATACCTCTTAAAAGTCTTGTAGGGTGGCAGACCCGTGAAACGCTCGTACATACCCGAAGTAGTTAGGGTAGAGCGACTGCCGGCGTGAAGTCGGCGAGACGGATGCGGTGAGACGCGTCGCGACGTAGAGGGGCGCGGAAAGACGCGTGCGCAATCGAAAAGAGATGCAGCACTGCTGCGAAGCCTAGCAGGTTGAACAGACGCGAAGGTTGCGTGTTGAGGACACGCGTTGAGCAGAGACGAGGGTTGGCTCAGTGCCAAAAGGTCGTAAAGCGGTGGGCCGCGAGAACAAAGGACGCCTTTGTCCGTTGTGTCCAAGATGGCGGCTGTGCAGGGTCGCGTTCCCGCCGACTTCCTCTCCACGCCCGGTGCGCCGGTAATGCCGTGGCTTACTTGGAAGCACGGCTTCCTTAACTACCTAGAGGCGACCGACGCCGAAGGTTTTCCGCCGAAGCGGAAGAGGGCAATTTTGTTGTCCTTCCTGGGAGAAGAAGGAAATCGCGTCATAGATGCGTTTAACCTCGCCGGTCCAGCCGTTAACGCGGACCAAGAGGAGTTTCAGGTTCTGTTGTCCGCTCTGGACACACACTTCGCTTCCGTTCAAAACGTAGTAGTTGAGCGTAGAAAGTTTGTCACAAGGGTACAAGGCCCAGGGGAGACGGTCCTCGAGTATCTTGGGGCGCTTAGGCGCCTAGCCTCGTTTTGCGACTACGGAGAGTCTTTGGAGAGCCGCGTCGCGGAAATGCTAATTTCGGGAATCCGTAACACTGAAGTCCAAGATCCTCTTATCCGAGAGTTCGGCGGAGCTAACGCACCTAGCCTCGAGCGCGCTGTCCAGTTAGCGCAGGAGTTCGAGCGGACGTCTTGTGATTGCGATCTCTTCCGACGCTTGTCGTTAGACGCGAGTCCGAACACGCCGCACGTGGTCGAGCGGGTTCAAGATGGACGCGGTCGCGACCGGGAAGGCCAACATGGCGGGCAGCCGCCCCGCCGAGGGCTTCCCTCTCCGAGACGCGAGCGTCTTCCTCCTCCTCCTCTGTCGCCACGAGAGCCCTCTCACTCTTCTCCTCCGAGGCGCGAGCCTCCCCTTCCTTCGTCAAGACACGAGCGGCCCTTTCCTCCTTCCCCGCCGCGTCGAGCCTGGCCGAATCGCTGGCAATCGCGAGCTCCCTCCCGTCCATTCTTCGGTGAGCGCCGACGTGACCCTCCCCCTGGGGCCCGTCATCTCGTTCGTGAGGACGGTTGTTATATCTGTGGAAGACGAAGCCACCCGAGGGATGAGTGTCCAGCATCGGGAGCCACGTGCTTTTCGTGTGGCCGTGTGGGACACTTTGCCAATGTGTGTCGAAGCCGTCCGAGGGGCGACCGGGATCAACGTCAACTGGCCCTTCCTGCTGGGCGGCGGGCCTCTGCCCGCGGCTGCTACGAGCGTCGTCGGGCGGGGCCTGGTCCGACAGGCACCCCCGTGCAAGGAGTCGGCATGTTCTCGGACGATGACGACGACGAGTTGCGGCCCAGCGTCTTCACGGTGGGATCACCCGGTGGTCGTCAGGAGCAACGACCCGGTCCCCAGCGCCGGAGCTTCACGGCCGATGTGGAGGTGAACGGTTTTCCTCTCTCCATTCTCATCGACACCGGTGCTGAAGTTTCAATTCTGTCAGATGCGACTTTTAACCGCATTAATCGGAGCGGCCGCATCAGGTTGTCCAAGCCGCCGCGCACTTTGGTGCACTACCTGAAGGGTTCCATTCCCGTTCTGGGATGCTTCCACGCGAACGTCGTCTTCAAAGATCGCTTTGCGACGATCCTCTTCTACGTTGTACGCAACGGTCGTTCCCTACTTGGAGTTGACGCGGTGCATGACCTCAAAATGATCTTGTCTGGCGTACCGCTAAAATGTTTCCACATCGACACAGCTGCTCCCGGTACAGCCGTCCCGGGACATGTAACCGAGGCTAAGGTCCCGCAGCCATCGTCTACGGCGGACGCATGTTCGCCACTTCACTCTTCTGGTGCCTTTGGCACTTTGTCGTCAGCTGTCCCCGCAGCCCAAGGTCCGTCAACCTCTTCCAGTGGCCGCTCTCCATCGTCGGTGAGCAATTGTTCCACGCTTTCTCCCGGGTTTGAGGAGTTTGAAGAACTTTTTTCGTCCGAGCTAGGTCTGGTCGTAAACCAGACACATACCATCACTGTCCGTCATCATGTTCCGCCTGTACAGGCGAAGCTCCGTCGTTTACCATTCACGCTGCGCGAGTCCATAACGGCCGAGATCCAAAAACTCGAACGTCAGGGCGTGATCGAGCGCATCAGCGCCTCCGAGTGGGTCTCGCCGATCGTTGTCGTGAGAAAGAGAAACGGCGGTATCCGCATGTGCGGCTGATCTTCGGGCTCCCAACCGCGCGGTCATGATCGATTCATTCCCGCTACCGCATATCGATGAGCTCCTAAACTCGCTCAGAGGAGCTTCTTGTTTTTCCAAGCTCGACCTCGCGTCGGCCTATCATCAAGTGCGACTCGACCCTAGGAGTCGAGACCTCACAGCGTTTATCACGCATGAGGGTTTATTTCGCTTCAAGCGAGTCTACTTCGGCCTGGCCTCTGCGCCAGCAGCGTTTCAACAAGTAATGTCGAAGATCCTTAAAGGGTAACTGCAAAGAAAAAAAAGTGTTTTTTTCAACAGCCTAATTGGGACAATCATGTCACAAAACAATTTTTCCGCCAAAAACAAATTTTTTTACAGCAATATTTATGGCACGAGACTGATTTTAGTTTGCGGCTATTTCGTCCGTTTTAAATCGCGCGCCACAAAGTTGGTATTATACGTCACGTTGTGGCTGCTATACGTCACAGAGTGACGTATAACAGCCACTCCGCGCGCTTCGAAAGAGCGGGAGTTTCAAATTTGGAGAAGTTGTGATCCCGACTAAAATACGTCCTGTGGCGTAAATATTGCTAGAAAAATTTTTTTTTTTCGCGGAAGATTTGTTTTGCGACATGCTTGTCCTAATTAGGCTGTTTAAAAAAACACTTTTTTTTCTTTGCAGTTACCCTTTAAGGACTGCCCCGGCGTACAGTTCTACTTATACGATGTGATCGTCTACGGATCGTCACCTCAAGAACATGACGCACACCTGCGTGAAGTCCTTCGACGGATCAAGTCCGGTGGCATGAAGCTGAACCGAAAGGCGGTTTTCCGCGTTCCAACTTTGTCTTTTCCTTGGCCACAGTCTATCTGCGGAAGGCGTAGCGCCCCTTCCGTCCAAGATAGAAGCCGTTCTGAACTTCCCTACACCGTCTGATCCAACACAACTCAAGGCATTCCTTGGTCTAGTGGAAAATTATAGCAAATTCATTCCACATTGCGCGACAGTAGTCTAACCAATCCGTCGTTTGTTGCGCAAAGGCAACTCTTTTTCTTGGACTCCCGATGTCGAGAGCGCCTTCCAGGAAGTCAAGACTGCTCTCCAAAGAGCACCAATCCTAACGATGTTTGACCCGACGTTACCGGTCATCGTGTCGACCGATGCTTCGATCTACGGCCTCAGAGCAGTTCTGCAACAGCAGCACGGGCAGAAGCTCAAGACCGTGGCCTTTGCAAGCCGTTCCTTGACGGATACAGAGCGAAGATACTCCGTTGGAGAAAAGGAGGCCCTGGCGATCCTGTGGTCATGTGAGAAGTGGCACACCTACCTCTGGGGAAGACAGTTCACCATCCGCACCGACCATCGTGCACTCGTCACCCTCATGTCTACGCAGGGAACCGGAGTCCGACCGCTACGTATCAGCCGTTGGACAGCCCGTTTGTTCAACTACAACTTCCTGATGGAGTACCGCAAGGGAGCCGACAACATCATCGCAGACGCACTGTCCCGTCTGCCCGTCAAGGACACCGAAAACGGCACCAACTTTCCTGAGGAAGTGGTTTCCATCGTCTGCGCCTCACTAAATCAGCGCGACTTTCAAGATGCAACGGCTCGTGACCCCATTCTACCGAAGGTCATGGAGTACATCTCTTCATCATGGCCAGCTGAAGACAAGCTGCCTCCAGGGTTCAAGCCCTACTTCGCAGTCCGAGAACAGCTGTCGCAGGTGGACAGACTGCTGTTTAATGCCGAAAAAGATTGTCGTGCCGACCAGTCTACGTGACCAGGTCATTGAGATAGCGCACGAGACGCATCAAGGGATCACGAGGACCACAGGCCTCATCAAAGAACTCTACTGGTGGCCTCAAGTATCTCTCCATATCAAGCAATATGTACAACATTGCACCATATGTCAGTATACGGACAAACCTGCGAAGACCTTCCAAGCACCATTACAGCCAGTTGATTTTCCTTCTCGTCCTTGGACTAAGTTAGGTATGGACATCGTCGGTCCGTTCGAACGCACTCCGCGCAACGAACGTTTCTTCGTAACTCTTGTGGACTACCACAGCAAATGGCCGGCGGTCATGAGTGTCCACAATGTCACGACTTCGTCTGTGATAGACTTTCTGAAGTTCGTCTTTGCAAGAGAGGGGTTGCCAGAAGAAATAGTCACCGACAACGGCCCCCAGTTCATCTCCAAAGAATTCACAGAATTCCTCAAGAATCAGGGTATTCGTCATCTCAGGGCATCCCTGTACCATCCTCAAGCGAATGGACAGGTGGAACGCTTCAACCGCGTCCTGAAGTCCACTATCCAGTTGGCTGTTGTACAGCAACGCAACCTCCGAGAAGCAGTCACGGAATACTTGGGAGTGTACCGTGCCACTCGTCATGCTGCGGCAGGAGAGACTCCTGCGTTCTTGCTTCACGGCAGGAATCATCGCAATCGTCTTCATCTTTCGGGGCGTCCAGTCCCCGACCCACAAGTTTCAAGGTCCACAGTCCAAGGAGGACTTCTAGAAACAATCAAGAAATATCAAGAACGCATGAAGATGTACTCGGACAGAAGGCGTGCTGTCAAGCGCCCCACATTCATTCCTGGACAGACCGTCAAGGTCAACAAGCCTCGTCACCGAGGAAAGTTACAGATGAAGTATGCTTCCCCTCAGAAGATCCAAGACCAAGTGGGTCCAGCTACGTATCGGCTGGATGATGGATCCACCTGGCATGCGTCAAAGTTAACGCATACAACTCTCCAACCTTCATCAACAAGAACATCATTGTTCCGGGAAGATTTTTCTCCCCGGACCCCCCCCCCCCCCCCCCTTTCTCCTGCAGTTGTTTTGCCTGCAGTCCTGCCGGCTCCCCCGGAGCCGCCTGTTCCTGTTCTTGGTCCGGCCAGCCCGGACACCACCAATCCTGAGGCCCCTTCTCTTCCTGAGGGTCCTGTTCCAGCTGGGAGTCCCCCTCCCCTCCCCGAGGGTCCTGCAGAGGTGCAACCCGTGCCTGAGGAGAATGCTCAGCCCCCTGAGCACAACCTGTCTCCAGAGAGCAGCTGGTCAGCTGCCAGCTGGTCCTCCAGCCGTACCGAGACGGCCACCGAGGGTGCATCCTCTGGCACCTCCTTCGAAGGTGCACCAGCGCCAGTACCGGTACCAGCGCCCTACCCAGTGAGAGTGCCGTCGACATCATGCAGTGAGCCGACACCCCAGTTGGATCCTCCAGAGACCCAGGGCCAGGGTCCACATACATCTACCCCCGGCAGGACAGTCGCCCGCATCGAGCCCGGCGGCTGCCCGAACGTCTCAAAGACTACTTTGTGAACCTCTACGACAGCAGTTCAAGTTTCGGTGATATCCAGGACATATGAGTTTAATGCATACATGAACTATGGAATTATACTCC
>JABSTQ010000800.1:0-47026 GCA_013358835.2 Ixodes persulcatus
TCTCCGATGTTCCAAGGAGCGACCAGGAAAGACAACATCCTGCTGCATCGGATTGAACACCGGTAACGCACCTCCTTGAGTGCAATCCACGCCCCATCAGCGTGCACAAAGAAAACTCCTGTACGTGGCACTTCAGGAGATGCTGGAACGGTGCAGTACGTGAGCCGAAGTGCCCTTGGGTATTTCTGTCGTTCTCGTTCCGAAAAGAGATGGAACCGCCAGACTCTGCGTAGATTACAGACGGCTTAACGAAGTGTCAGTACGGGACAATTACCTTTTCCCAGCTTTTCCTATAATGAACGCGCTCGGTAACGCGACGGTGTCACCACGTTGGATTGCAGCCATGGATTCTTCAGATTGAGGTGCATCCGTTAGACGTGCTGAAAACCGCTTTCATTTGCCACAGAGGGCGGTACGAGTTCACCCGAGTTCCATTTGGCTGTTGAACTCGCCAGCGAGCTTTCAGTGTTTGATGGACGTGTGCTCGGAAACGCAAAGTACGGATTCACGAAGCATACATGGATGACGTTGTTTTCTCGAGTACATTCGAGGAGCATCTCGAACACTGACTATCGTGCTTGAGCGGACTCGAAACGCGGGCCTACAGTCAATCAATGGACGGTTCAATTGCCAAGCCCAAAATTAACTTCTCGGATTTGTTGTCGATAGCGGCACGCTACGTCCCAACGAAGAAAAACTGCGCGCACTGAGTACCCGTGCCCCCATGACGTGAAAAGTTTACAACGATATCTCTGAATGATTGCATTCTATAGAGATTTCATTCCTTACTGCTCGGAGACTTCTCAGCCGCTTAATCACCTTCTTCGAAAAGTCGTCAAATGATGTTGGAGCGAACAGCAACCAAAGCACATTCATAGCCTTATCAAAGACAGTGACAGAGAACGCGTGTTTGCATCTTGCCGACCTAAACCAACATTCGTTTTGCAGAAAGATGCAAGCGATTGCGGCGTCGGAGCTGTTTTACTGCAGGAACATGACGGATACTTCGCCCGGTTGCTTTCGCAAGTCAGACCCTCAATTCCACACCGCGTAACTACAGTTTGCAGAAGAGAATGCTTAGCCATAGTGTATGCGTTAAAGCGATTTGACATGTATTTGGATGGCGCGACATTCCAAATTAAATGTGATAATTGAGCGTTGTCATGGCTGAAAGACTTCTGAACCCCGTGGTCGCCACGCTCGTTGGGCACTTGCGCTAAAAATATACCATTACACTATTGTGTACAGGCCGGGTGCTACAAACCAATTCTGATGAGATTTCCCGCGCCCCCATTCCTGAGAAGCACGGGCAGGAAGTTCCAGGTCTGGTCCGAAAAGAACACAGGGACACCGACTCCACGGTGTGGAACATTGGTCTCAAGAGAGATCTTCTCGAGGCCAGCCCGACGATGGGTGTGCGAACAAGTGACTGTCTGGCTGGCAGCATCCAGCCCAGTCAACACCAAGGGTGAAGATCAGTTCGACTCCTACTTACTGAGCAGTGACGGACTCCTGTTGCGCTACATCCTCAGGCTGGTGATGATCTGAGCAGTGCTGCGTTCGAACAGTGATACCTCGGAAGTTGCGTAAGCCCTTCATCAGATACATTGCACAGCTCTGCCCTAGCCGGACACAGCAGTGGGAACAAAACTTACGATAATTTGTCCCAGATTGCGACGTGGCCCGGCATGCGGCAAGATGTACTGAGGTATGCGCGTAGTTGCCCGTCATGCCAGAAAGCAAAGCCACGTGGTGGTCAAACCCCAGGTCTCATGCAATCGATCGCAAGCCTGAGCCCTGGCAGATCTGTCGCTGTGACTTCATGGGTATATTTCAGTAGCCCACGCGGAAACCAGTACTTGTTCGTAGTAACAGACCATTTCACCAGATGGGTGGAGCTGTTTCCTTTACGAAAGTGGATTCGCAGAAAATATGGGACTGCCTACTTGAAGTTTTCGCACGTTTTGGTTTCCCGGCGAGCCTAATTTCGGAAAATGTGTCTTATTTTACGAGCGAGGTGTTCGTCGATGCATGCGCGGTTCTGGGAATTGAACATAGACGGACTTCGCCATATATCCACAGGCAATATTATCGAAAGAGTAAATCGAAACCTCAAGATGATGCTTGTTGCACATACGGAGCGTCCACAAGGCTGGGTGCGAAGCTCCAGAAATGCCCTTCGCCACCCGCACCGGTTAACCGGTCAACGGGCTCACCCTGCCCAGCTCAACTTTGGCAGAGAGCTTGCTTTTTCACTCACTAACCTCTTCCGTTCGACAGAGTCCTGGCCACATAACCGCAACTACACAAAGTTCGCAGACGACCTGCGAAGGCTTTCACTATCAACCTCAAGGAAGCCCGGGAGTACTTGACGTTGCCAGACTGCAGCAATCCGAACAGTACTACCTGGGAGGCGGGGACCTGCAGTTCGAGGGGGAGACTTGGTGCTCAGGCGCCACTCACCCCTGAGTGACGCGGAGAAGGGCTTCATGGCCTCAAGGCCTCACTGGCCAACAGGTGGGATGGTCCATTTCGTGTAGGCAAAAGCTTTCCCCGCCTTACGTACACACTATTCACCATTTCAGTGGTGAGTCCACAGGACCAACACATGTCACCGACCTTAAACAATTCTACGACCGGAAGATGGTTTTTCGCAGGATCGGACGATGTCGACGACGGCCCGGTTCAGGACCTCCCCTCGCCACTACACAGGCGGTACAACCTGCGGCGTCGGTGGCGGCTGAGAGAGAAGTTATAGAGCTGTGGACAAGATTCCTCTTATTTTTTTTTCTTCCTTCGAGTTTTCGAGCGTTGTACATTGTATAATCATCCCACAGATCTGATCGCCCTTCTGAGGGGGGAAATATTGCGCGATTGTGTGCCGACCCCAGATACTTTATCTTTTCTTTTATGCATTATAGAGCCAGGGGTAAGCATGATATTAACCAATGGCAATTGCTCGTTCTGATCCTCGAAGATGGATCACGGCAACACAAACCATCGTGGGCATTGGATGCAGGGTCCCAGGACACGTCGCGGGTCCCAGTCACCAAGGGCGGCAACCGGCGAGGCCCACCACACGGAACCGCGACCAGTGGGCAGGACGGAAGAGGGACACCGAAAAACGGCCTCTGCCGGCGATGCCGGAAACGGCCACAAAGAGGACCGCGACCTCGAGCGCGCCATAGCGCTGCTACAGCCTCCGTCCACACCTTCGACGAAGTCCCCCCTGCCAATGACGACCACGACGACACTGTATCGACATGCCAGACGCTTAAAGGGGGGAGGGGGGGGGGAAGTGTGGGAGCGAGAGTCTGCCACCACGGCCAGAGGCCGCTGCCAAACGTCCAAAGTGGACAAAGTCTGAGGCGCGCAACAGCGCACGCAGGACAGGCGCAGAAGCCTATAAAAGAGGGGACAAGCCCACAGAAGGGAGGAGACGGACCGAGGTCACGGAGGCGTGTAGTTCGAACGCTACGGCAATGTTTGACTTTGATACTAACAACCCATTCCTGTTACTCAAATAAATGTAGTTTCTTGTTATGGAAACCCCGCTTCGTGTTGGTCCTCCCGGGTGGGCATGCAGCAACGCAACCCTACCACAAGTATATACCTATTCCGATATGTCACGCCGAGTATCTACGACAGTTTAGTTATCACTGAATTTATGTGATGGTCCCAGGACAATGTTTCCTGAAATATGACGCCTAATGACTTGAAAAAGGGCACGATTTCGACAGGTGCAGATTTTAAAGTAATTGTTTTGGTTGTGATTATGTTCTTATTTTTTACCACAAAATAAAATTGTTTTTGTCTATTCAACATTTATTTTTAAACCATTACCTTTTGTCCAGTCTCCTAGCCTAAGTAGTGTTGAATTCGCAAGATCAATTATTTCATGGGGTAATTTGCCGGCTTAAAAGTATACTGTATCGTCCGCATAATTAATAAATTTAGCACTAGAAGAAATTTTACGATATCATTTACATACATATTGAAAATAAAGGTGCCAAAAATACTTCCGAGTGGTGCGCCGGAAGAAACTTATTGAGGGTCCGATAGAAAGTCATCCAAGCTAACGATTTGACTACGATATTGTAAATAGGATCGAATAAGGGATGCTGCTATTCCCCGAATACCATGTCGCTCTAGTTTTTGTATGAGAACTTCGTGATTATTAGGGTCGAAGGCTTTTGTAAAGTATACAAACAGACCTAAGACTATATTTCCTTTTTCTAATTCGGAGAGAATGTGCTCTTTCTGCGCAAGTAAGCAAGCTCTGCACTGAGCTTTTTACGAAACACATTCTGGGAGTCAATTAACAGGTGATGTTTTGTTTCAAATTTATTAAATCGTTTAAGAATAGCTTTTTCGAACGCCTTTGAGAGTCCTGGTTGAATAGATACTGGTCTGTAAGTTCCCATGTCATTCCTGTCACCTTACTTAAAAAGCACTGTGACCCGCGTAACCTGCATTTTTATTGGAAAGACCGCCTGACTAAGGCAGACTAAAAATACTGGGTGTTTCAAGGAGCGGCCAGGCTCTTTAAATCGACCGCAAAATTCGGTTTCTTAACCTATCGCGTTACGACTTTGTGCAGCGTTGCCTACAGATGGTGTAATTTTTTTGTAAAATTTGCAAAGAGCGAACTTACCTGAGAAAAAAAAGTAAAAAGAGAAAAAGGCTTAGCTCCAATGGAAATGCAGCGAAGCCACCGGTCTTTAAACAATACGGCGCCGTTTCGCACGGGAGACAAGAAATGGCGCAAGCGGTCGCGACGCCAACTGCCGCCAACGAATGAGCATACAGCGCCGAGAGCCGGGTCATTATACTTCGTTTTAACATAGGTCCGAGCGCGGCCGATGTTATGAGCCGAAGGGCCAATCAAACAGCGAAAGAGGCACAACGTCATGCCATGCTCTCTGTAGTTGATAGTACCAGCCGGTTTTCGCCGTCTCTCTGTGCACTGCTCCTCCGCCCGCCGGCTAGTCAAGCGCAGAGAGCACGCCATGAGGTTGTGCCTCTTTCGCTGTTTGATTGGCCCTTCGGCTCATAACATCGGCCGCGCTCGCACCGAAGCTGAAACGAAGTATAGCTGACGATCTTTTCGACACAAAAGCGGCGCGAGCTGCGCAGTCGGCGACAGTCGCAGATCTAAAAACAGGCGCCGTAACAACAAGGAACTGCATAGCAGACGACTAAGTACCACGAACAAAACAGTAAAAATAACCCGACAAGCCATTTTTTTAATCGATTATGTGTCCCTTTAATATGTTTTATTAGTAAGGATGATAAAATAATGCAATGGGAACTGATATCAGAAAAGCTCGCGCCGCTTTTGAGTCGAAAAGATCGTCTGCTAATGACGCCGGCTCTCGGCGCTGTATGCTCGTTCGTTGGTGGCGGTTGATGTCGCGACCACTTGCGCGATCTCTTGACTCCCGTGCGAAACGGCGCCGTATTGTTTGAAGACCGGTGGGTTCGCTGCGTTTCCATGGAGCTAAGCCGTTTTGTAGCGTGAGCTACACTGGCCGAGGTTGAGCACTTTCGCGTGGCTCCCAAAGAGGCGTGCTGCGCATGCGCGAGGAGCAGTGACGTCACACGACGCACAGCTGGCGCGCCGGAGCCGCCGCCGCGGACGCCTCGCCGGTCTGCGCATTCCAGAGGAGTGACGTCATAGCGCGGCAGACGCACTAGTGCCGCCGCGTGCCCAGCTGTGCGCCTCCGTTGCGCAGTAGCCAAGTCTGACGCTGCACCGGAGCCGCTTTACAGCGCCTCTCATTTTTTTGCGCATAAGCTCACGCTACGTATATCATGGCATAGCCGAGCTAAGCCATCGCAATTTTTTTCTTTACTTTTTCCTCATGTAAGTTTGCTCTTTGCAAATCTTACAAAAACAAATGCACCATTTGTAGGCAACGCTGCACAAAGTCGTAGCGCGATAACTTAAGAAACCGAATTTTGCGGTCGATTTAAATAGCCTGGCCGCTTCTTGAGACGACCAGTATGCGCAATGCATGGTGCAAGAGAGAAAACAGCATGTTTAATGGCTTTACCTGGATACTATCAATATCTTCAGCGTTACTATTTTTTTTTCAAATTTGCAAATATATCGATTACTTTCTCTTCACTTACAGGCTGAAGAAAATTAAGCTATCATTGTGTGAAACGTGTCGACGGTCAGTATTTAACGTTAGTTTATCCACAACGTTTACAAAATAATTATTAAGGCTATCTGCAAGCGGTTTACGGGATACTTCAATACCATTTAGTTTTATCTTATGAAGAGAGTCACGGGAAGTCTTATAATTCAAGACAGAATTAAGTATTTTCCACATCAGATCAATACACCCCGAAGCAGAACCAAATAAATGGAAAAAAAAATGATCACGCCTCGCTTTTTTTTTAAAGTATTTATCTAAGCGATTTCGATATGACTTGAACTCCTGAAGTGTTTTTGGATCTTTAGTCTTAATAAAAACGTTGAATAGAATGTTTTTCTTTCTTATTCTTGTGGAAAGCTCCGCAGTTACCTAGGGATTTCGTGCTTTTGTATTTTTTTAATATATGAGGGGGAACTAGATGCATATAAGGCTGAAACCTCTGCTTCATAGCAGGT
Source organism: Ixodes persulcatus (assembly GCA_013358835.2). Lineage (NCBI taxonomy): Eukaryota > Metazoa > Arthropoda > Arachnida > Ixodida > Ixodidae > Ixodes > Ixodes persulcatus. The sequence goes on from JABSTQ010000800.1 coordinate 6,620, forward strand.
GTGAAAACATAAGCGACGGTTCTAAGCGAAATAACAATAGAAAGAAATGTAGGGTGTGTTCAAAGTTCGCCAGCCTTCCGGTAGCGCAGCGGTTCTCAAATGGGGGTCCGCGGACCCTTTGGGGTCTGCGAAGGCACTCTAGGGGTCCGCAAACCCCTGCCTCATCAATCAAGCCCGGCAATAAAACTTGTATTTTCTCAGGTCAAGAAGAAATGTTTCAGTTTTCGGGCGAGTTTTCTTGTGTGTACATCAATACGAGCGGTCTACTTCACACTAGCCCCAAATTATATCAAGTTATTAAATTATTATTATATTTAACCTATACTTTTCCCCTCCCCTCACCACGAACGGGGTCCTCCATCATCTCCACAGATCCACAAGGGGTCCGCGAAACTTCGATTGTTGAGAACCACTGCGGTAGCGCTTATATATATTGCAAATATGCCCGTCCTGCCACTAAACGAAAATGACCCCTCCGTGCATCTTAGCGAACGGTTCAAGGCATTCAAAACGTAAGGTATATGTGGGCTATCATACCTTTTTTGTTTTATTATTTCTTATGCCGGGCAGTTTTTATAGGGCACTTGTTCCCTGGCATCTTCCTATTTTTAAATAATTCGAGCGCGTGGGTGATGATTTGAACGGAGAACAAGCATCGTCGCACATATTCACGAGCAGAAAGTATAAATCTGTCTTTATTTATTGAAAATCGGATTATATTGTGTGGCCTTTAATTTATTTTGATCGTCTACACGCACAAGGAGTTACTATTACAGTGTTAGTGCATAGGTTTTACCGGCTTTCTTGGTTTTCCAGATGTCTTTTGTTCGTTTGACATGTATATCCCCCATTCTAAAAAGCGCCGACGCCGCGTTCGCGCTGTGTCCGACAGTGCACATAAATTCGTCTATGATGCTGTTTAGCACTATGCTTTAGTGCCATGATTAAAAGAAGACGAAGAATACAACGTCGTAACTGACCAATATTTTGTCTGCCTGACTGGGAAATGGTTCAAACTACTTAGTACGCACTTATTATTCTTGATATTTGGTCTTCTAATTCATTCATTCATTCATTCATTCATCATTCATTTGTTTATTTTCTGTGCTCATAAAAAGGTTGACGCCTTGGTAATGATGGACAAACAAATGTTCACAGGTTAGTTAAAAAAGTCTTAAAAGCTACGAAATTTGGGTTAGAAACATCAATTCTGCTCCACTGAGGGTATTGTAGAAGTGTTGAATACGGGTCATGGGACTGGTTTGGATGATGTGATTAACATAGAAAGTCGGAGAAACCCGCAAAACTCGACTCGGACGTGAATATTAATAGCAGATGTGAGATCTGGGCAATCAATTAATCCATGAATGCATTTGTACATGAAATAAGATCGCGCTCACGCCGTCTGGAACTCAAAGTAGGGTATTTTCATCGTTATAACAGTCTCGCATAAGAATAAAAAACAGTACACCAATGTAACAATCGGAAACAATTCGAAAAAAATGTTTGTTTTTTTACATTTCAATCATCTCTTCCCTCGTAGAATTAATACAACTCCAGACTACAGAGGAAAACTACAACTTGGTCCGGATTAACGAGAAATATAACCGTAGAATACAGATTGATGTGGAGAACTCACGCGTGATTCTAGAAATTACTCCCAGCTTACGCAAAGAGTCATTTATAAGATTGCTAACATTTACAGAAAAGTATAACGAAGAATCTATGTATACACCAAGATCACGCGTGCACTCGACTCTTCGCAGGGGATCATTGCCAATCTGGTAACGAAAGTTTATTTTTTCTACCTTTCTACAAAAATACATAATAACGGTTTTAGAAGGATTGAGCGTTAGCATGTTCCGACGACACCAATTGCACACACGCCTAACATCCTCCATAAGTTTTTCATCATCTTCCAAAGATATGATCTGCCTAAACAACTTGACATCATCTGCATATTGCAAGATGACCGCATTGCGAACAATTGAGCTCAAATCATTAATAAAAAAAAAGAGGCCGCATCTCCACGGGGTGAATAATGTTGATTGGGGCGAAGCTCTGGTGGTGCTGATGATACTGATTTTATTGTTCATAGTTACTGCTGATGGTGCTGATTGATTTTTTTTTTTTAAATTGGGTTGTGTGTACTTTTATACAGCCTAGAACTTGTCTGCCTCAACGGGCGACGTGTCTCCCAGCTGTAGATGAGCAATTTAGCCAGTGCAGTAGAACCGCTAGCCTGGGGTCTTTAACGTGGACCACGCAGTAGTGATACACGACCGCACGCCGGTACGATGCTCATCCAGATCGAAATGGGCAGGGGTGGGGATCGATTTTTTTTATTGCTTATTGGTAGTGCTGAGTTCCGGGTTGCGTTTTGACTTCATTATTACTGCTTTATGATCGGTGAAATGCAGAGCCAGTGGTTCTTCTAGCGGATCAGCTTGGATCCGCTAGAAGCCGTGGGAATGCATCCCCACCGCTTAAATCAACGGTCCATGTCAGAAAGAGAATGTGTGGTATGGAACGTGGTTATATACGCATTTAGGCATTTGACCGCAGCGCCCTCTCGTCTATAAACGTTGAGCCAATGCATGCAAAGTTTAACGCGATTATATACGCATTTGACCGCAGCGCCCTCTCCTGTATAGACGTTGAGCGGCTACATGCAACGTTTCATCCATGACATCCCCAGCTCTTGAGTTACTACCACATCTCAGAGCCCCCTAATCGTCCCGCAGTCATGGCGGAGTGGTTAAGGCGATGGACAAGAGATTCATTGGGGTCTACCCGCACAGGTCCCTGTGCGGGGAGACCTGTCGACGGCGCAAACGATTTTTTTTCTTTTTTTAAGAAGACAGATGGGATGGCAATCGATGTGAGCACGGATGCCGGACGGATGGACAAGGCCAGATCCTAAGGTGCTTCGCCCCTGAAACATTGAAATAGATCAGCCAAAGTATGGAGAATTGCGGCACACCCGAAGAAGAAACATAAGCCCGGGAGTGATGTCCAAGAGCACGAACGAAATTGTGTCTATTAGACAAATAATCTAGAAACAGGGAGCAAAGATTTCCAGTGCAGGGAGAAAATGCACACTTTTTCCAATAGAAATGCATTACCTAAAGTCAACTTTTGACTGATTGCTCTCTGCTTCAATTCGCAACAGCTCACTAGCTGCAGTTGATAGTTCAGCGTACTTTATTCCAACCTTATGATTTCCAGGGCTGCCGCTCGCGGCTACAAATCGCGAAATAACCCCGTTTCGTCTTTGCTGTTACGCAGCAAAAATGGCAATATTGTTTTAAATGAGGATTTGTGTATTCCAACCATTTGTCGAACGTACACAATGTAAACATTACAGGCTCCAAATATTTTCAAAGATAAAATTGTTGCATCGCACCATTACTAATACCCTCTGATACGTTTAAGTTGAATTCATATAAGTGAGACTTCCCAGGCAATGTTCTAGGGAGCGGGCATAAGTTGACGGAAACCGCAGTCTTTAGTGGTGCGGCGCAGTGACATCAGTTACACGCCAGATTGAGGGAGGGATGCTCGGGTGGTACAAACAAACCCGGTTTTTCGACGGAACACTTTTTTTTTTTCAACTATTATTTGTCGTTAAACGCTTTGGTGTCGAGTGCAAAGACCGCTATATTTGTCTTCGGGGGTGTCAGGAGCAATAAGTTCCAAATTACACTGCAAACGGTAACATCCCTTTCCCCTGAATCTCGTGGAATTGTGGCCGCTGTCAACGTCACGTACGTGCCTCCGGTGATTTCTCCCCAGCGCGAATACCGATTTACGAACGTTCCACTAAGTGGTGGCGGTACTCTCTGAAGCGAAGCACTGCTAGACTCCGTTTCACATTACATCCGAGCGCAGCGGATACTACGAGACATCGGAGCCAATCCAAGGCCGTGTGGGTGTCACGTGACCTTGGACAGGGGGCACAAAGACGCGCGAAACGCGTATCACATGCTACGTCCACAGAGCGGGATAGGCTAGGACAGCTCGTAGCGTCCGCTGCGTCCGGACGTAAGGTGAAACGGAGTATAGCTCAGGGACTTGTACGCGGACCTGCCAAACTGTGTATCATCTTCGATCCATCAATTCGCAGATGATTGTGTTCTTTTCCGGAAAATAACCACTAGCAATGATGTGCATGCGCTGCAGTCTGATATTAACGCTATCACTTCTTGGTGCAAAACGGAGCATATGACGCTAAATGTTAACAAGAGCAAATTCATGCGAATCTCTCGCTGCCACGCTGACTTACCCACATATTACCTTGATAGTAGCCCGCCCGAATTCGTCGAATCATGCACGTATTTAGGCGCACATATTACTTCTAATCTTAGCTGGCTAATTCACATCAATTATATCACTACCAAAGCTAACTGTATGCTGGGGTACTTAAAACGTGACTTTCACTCGGCTCCTACTATTAAGTTATTGTTCTACAAAACAGTTGAGTGCTCACAACTAGAATATGCTTTATCGATTTGGGACCATGGCGTCGAAATTCTTATTAACCGGTTGGAAATGATTCAAAATAACTCAACCCGATTTATATACCCTAACTTTCAACGAGCTGCTGGTGTCCTCAACGAAATCTAACCTTGGTCTATAATCCCTAGCATCACAACGCAAAAATGCACAACTTTGCTTATTTCATAAATGTTTCATCACACCACTTTATAGATCGTCAAGGGTGGATCACCTCCATAAAGTAGGCGTAATTTCATGCAATACTAATCCTTGTTTTTTATTCTTTCATCCCACGCACCTCTAATGACTGGAACCGCCTTCCCTCTCTAATAGCCGTTATTAGTAATTTCGATTTGTTTCAACTTGCTTTGCAGAATATACCTGAATGATTTCATTTAATAGTACTAGTATAAGTCAGATATATTTTATAGATTTTGTTGTATATGTGTGCGTGTGTGTAGGAAAACGGACTGGATATTTTTGAAGTGTTTCAGTCGTTTGTATCCATTGCTTTTTGTAATTTACTTTTGTATTGCTTCCCCAATTTTCATCCCATGCTTACTTCTTGTTATTTGCTCTACCACTCTTCTCTGGAATGCTTAAACCTCGAGAATATGTATAAATGAGATAAATAAATGGCTCGTGCACTGAGTGCATGATCCCTCATGTAGGTAATGAACGCCACCGCGCGGCAGCTTTTCCGAACTCCATTCTTAATAGTACTGAGGATCGAGCTACAAGAAGTACTTAATAAAACAACATCTAAAAGCCAACATTATGCGACGCTGCGCGACGAGATGTTTTGATGCGCCCTCCTAAGGTTTCCTCTTGTGACGTCATTAGTTTGCGAACAACAAGTTTGATGGTATTTCTAATAAGTATGGTGGAAGTTTGAAATCATTGCGCTCTGAAACCAACACTGCCAACACCGTCAAAATTGAAATTTTTGCATGAGAAACCTTTGCTGACGGCATAGTCAGTATTCGTTCAATTGTGAAAGGCCGACCATGTGACGCTTTCGATCGCACACGTCGCCAATACCGGGTGTCCCAAGGAGCGGCCAGGCTCTTTAAATCGACCGCAAAATTCGGCATTAAACCTATCGCGCTACGACTTTGTCAGCGTTGCCCACAGATGGTGCATTTCTTTTTTTTTTGTAAATTTTTTTAAGAGCGAACTTACCTGAAGAAAAAGTAAAGAAAGAAAAAGGCTTAGCTCCTATGGAAACTCAGCGAAGCCACTGGTCTTCAAACAATACGGCGCCGTTTTGCACGGGAGACAAAAGATGGCGCAAGCGGTCGCGACGCCAACTGCCGCCAACGAACGAGCTTACGGCGCCGAGAGACGGCGTCTTTAGCAGACGATATTTTTGACTCAAAAGCGGCGCGAGCTTTTCTGGTATCAGTTGCCAATGCATTATTTTTTCATCTTTACTAATAAAACACATTGAAGGGACACTTAATTGATTAAAAAAATGGCTTGTCCGATTATTTTGACTCTTTCTTTCGTGGTACTTGTGTCGTCTGCTTTGCAGTTCCTTGTTACCACGTCTGTCTTTGGTTTTGCAACTGTCGCAGCCTGCGGAACGCGCGCCGCTTTTGAGTCGAGAAGATCGTCTGCTAAAGACGCGGTCTCTCGGCGCCGTATGCTCGTTCGTTGGTGGCAGTTGGCGTCCCGACCGCTTGAGCCATCCCGTGCGAAACGGCGCCGTATTGTTTGAAGACCGGTGACTTCGCTGCGTTTCCATAGGAGCCAAGCCTTTTTATTTCTTTGCTTTTTCATCAGATAAGTTAGCTCTTTGCAAATTTTACGAAAACAAAAAAACACTATCTGTGGACAACGCTGCACAAAGTCGTAGCGCGATAGGTGAAGAAACCGAATTTTGTGGTCGATTTAAAGAGTTTGGCCGCTCCTTGGGACACCCAGTAGTTAGCCTCGTACCCGGTGTCGCTCAACACCGATTATATACAAGATATAATACCAGGCACGTAGCCAGGGGAGGGGGGGGGGCATAAGGCCCGCCCCCCCCCCCCTAGATCTTCCATTTTGCTGAGACCTCCTCTCCCCCCTCCCCCTCATTCAGCATTTTGTTATGGGTGTGCACCCCCCGAAACAAAATCCTGGCTACGTGGCTTTATAATACTCAGTATGTAGGTGTTGTGTTCTTCCACTCTCTCTCTTTGGCTATCTTATTAAACAAAAATGTAATCAGTCAGCGCTAATTATTATTTTTGTGACCTCATTCTTGATATTCGCCTTATATGGATCTCGTAGTTGATTTCAGTTGAATCTGATCGCAAAAAATGCAATTGGATTTCCACTGCGTACGATAAGTACGCAGTGTAAATCTAACTGCATTTGTTTTATCAAGTTATCAGATGTTTCTGCCTTTCCTGCCGAGAGCATGCAGGCGAGCCGCCCGAAAGAGCGCAGGAAAATAAAGGACGGAAACAAAGTCCCCGATGTAGCGCGAAATAAGGGAATGGCAAACATTAACAATATAATATCAGCCCTCATACGCGCTGCTGTTCATAGGGGCAGCGTTTCGCCTGGAGACAGTTTGGCTTCCTGGCAGCAGAATATATCGTCTTTGTGCGACTTAACGATTGTGCACACACGATTGTGTGCAGCAGAGCGTTTTGTTTGCTATCTGGAGCCAAGGAAACAGTCCGGAAGAGAAAAATCTTTCCTTTTTGCGGTCGAGAAGAAAGAAAAATATAAAGAGAGGACGTCACAGAAAAAAAGGGGGCAAGGACGAAAGGAATGTCCGTCCGGTCTAACGCTTGGACGCGATCCAGCGGTTTCTGGAAGCTGGCTGTGCCGCGCTACTGGATCACTGGTTGCGAAAACGGCAGAAAAAAGGCGAAAGTTGGATCAGGCCACGACTTCGTGTTTACGACAAAGCGCCATCTGACCCGCTTAGAGTCGCCACCCTAAACTCTGCTTCTCTTTGTCGTGGTGTTGGTGTCCAGTTTTGTTTTGAGGGGCACTGAGAATTCCTCACTGTTTTTTGCCCCCGACGGTTTTACCATGGCTCTCAGTTCGGCTTTGCTATTTTGTTTCGGGCCATGGGTTCTCTGCGTGGTTTGCTTAAATTTACTGTTTTGTTTGTACCAGCTCGATAGAAGAGAACAGACGCGCGCGTTCTCAGCCCGCAGTCACTTTCAGTCGAATCAACGTTGACGCGGGCCTGAATACCTCGTTCCCTTGAAGATTCCTTCTCTTACTCCTTGCTGCCACAGTCGGATATTTCTACCCTAAGAAAATAATCAAGTGAATATGCTCTTAGCACCGGAGACCATTGCTATATTCTGAAGTTAGTTTACGGCCTTCGTGTAATCTGGTGTACAATCTAATTTCAGCATGTTGGTCTACCTTTGTCAACCCTGGCTCGTATAATCTGTTTGAAGCGATGTCGTGTCGAGTTTGTTGCTAATCGTATCCTTAATTTCACTAAAGCGGGAGAACTGACGTGTAATGGTCACCTAAAAAGAAAAAAAAGGAAATAAAAGATTGGCCTTGTTCTCAAAGATTTATGAATTCCACTCGCTGAAACGTTCGCTCATGTATTCTGCTCAGGCCGTTTTATGGGTATATCTCCGAACAGTACTTTAACACAGAGCGTCATTAAGAAACTATTTAGAATTTGGTGTAGCCTTCGCTTCTGTCTACACATGTGCGAAATGAAACACGGTTACGCCGTTTCTGCCGAGCAACCGAACTGGTAGCAGTTATCTTCACTTAATATTATACGTCGATTGTAGTCACGTTATGACAGGGAAAGGCCAAAAAAACGTCAACTGCAAGGATTTATTTAATAACAAAAAAATGCAACAAAACTCCTCGCATACTTTGTTGAGTTTCAAAGGTTACAATCGTTATCTTACATCAGCATTCCAATTATATCCTAAATCTGCGCAATAAACGGCATTCATACTTCTCAAAAACAACCAAAAGCATGTTAACATCCGACTAACGTTTATAGTAGAAGATGTAGCATTTATAGATATAAAACATGATTTCTTGTTTATACCACTTCAAACCTAAAGGCCGTATAAATCTGCAGATTTTATTTATTCGTTTTGATTAGGTTACATTTATTTTTGGTGCACCCTTGTGCTGATTGAGGGCTCAATTTGTTTCCTGTGTATTGCTACGTTTGCCCGCCTATTCACTGATTTGTTTACCTTTTTCCCCTTCGACTTCAACTGTGCAGCCGTGTATAGTTCTCTTGGTATACTAGGTTTTGTTCTTTTTACTTGTAGCTCCTTCGAATTAAGCCTTATATGTGCTTCCTCATATATATATATATATATATATATATATATATATATATATATATATATATATAGTTTTAAATATTAGACTTACATACCGATCAAACTGCGCAGGCTAAGAGTCAGCCTTCACGATGTTCCTGCGGGAAGTACGCAAGATGACGTGATTCCTCGCACGGTCGCTCACCGTTTCGACTTTTTGTTTAAGTGTTTTTTTTTTTTCCCTCTCTCGACATAATTACATGTGCGTGCTCCTGGTTGAAAAAAAATTGCACATGGAAATGTCGAGGCTCGCGTCCGGCCCGTCCTCCCCTCTTGCTGCGAGCCGGTCGTCAGTAAGCCCGCCATGAGGACCCGTCGTCAGCTCTACGCATCGCTGGCTGCTTTCTGCGTATGGACCGCCGCCAATTGTTCGTTAATAGCCCTCGTTACAAAAAGTGCCGTTCACTGAACCCCCTTAATGAATGACGGTCGTGGCGCTGGCCACTGAACGGTTTCTGGGAAGTTCTGCGCGACCCCGCCGTGCGCTTTCGCTCACGCTCGTTGTGCTGCTTGGCCTTGGCTGCTGTTTCTTCCAGGCTGGAGATTTCTACCGAACTATATCGCGTAGTATTATTCGGAGAGTTTGCGTGCTTTCTTCGGGGGAAGCTGCAGCGCTGGGGATGTTCGGCACTGTTATTGCTTGGCTTTGCTCGGTGGTATTTATTTTATTTTCAAGTCATAGTCTCTTGAGCGCAAGGCTTATGCAGCGAGGGTTTGCCAAATACCTTTTGTACCATCATAATGCGTGTCGTGGCAGACGATAAGTTGGTTTACCCACGGGTTACATCTAATGACGGTATAGGAGTACCTTATATGAGCCGTTTCAAAGAGATTCTGGCAGACGCCATCTTCAAAGTTCGTGTGTTTGGTGTGTGCTTGGCTCGATTTCAACAGCCATAAACACGCGCGTGCTGGACATTTGATATCGCATGCTGGGCTGGTATTTTTTTCAACACTGGGGAGGTTTAAAGGTTTAAAATTTAAAATGGTACAAATTCAACCTAGCACAAGCTTATGTTCATGCACCTGATGGGAGTTTGCGTGAACGACCTACGGGCCGCGAATGCAGTGATGGAGTGTCTAGCTTTTCACTGCATCATAAAAGGAGAGGCCTACGTTTAAGGTAGAGAATTACGCATTATTATAAAAATATTAGATGATTGGTTTGGTCAAAACAAGATTAAGTCTATACGGAGCACAAGTTCATCTGGTTCTTGCACATTTGTTGCGATGACGTCAGAATGACGTCGAGCTCTGATCGGCTCTGATCGAAGGATACTAAGTAGACCTCAAGGCAGTCTGATTTGAGGTCTATCCACTGTCTTACAATCAGAGCCAATCAGAAGTCGCCGTCGTTCTGACATCACCGCTAGCCCTGTGCAGGAAGCAGACGACTTGCTTTCTGCATTAAATACATATGCTAATAACGACCATGAAAATGAAATATTTCCAGTTGTATATTCATGCAATTCGAATTTCTTACTCTATAATTATTTTGCGCCACAAAAATCGGCTGTATCTACTTTACATATTTGGGGCCCAAATGGAGCAGCATTATAAAAATAATAAAATAGCCAAATACACTAATTCAAGCACCCTACTTTTCCGACGTTTGTTTCCGCTGTCTGAATCAACCAGACAATTATTACACACCGGAGGGGATAGATTTGTTGAAAGAGAGGAAAATAAGCCGAAGTCGCCACTCCAAACAATTTGGGAGTGTTCCTTGCCTCCGAAAACTGTCTCCATGCACTGATTGCGAGATTCACCGTGATCAGAAGAAAGGTTATTTCAGTTCACTATAACACGTATGATAAATTCAATTATGATGTTCATCGCCATATATACTTCTGTACCAAAGACCGGCACTTAAAAACCGCATGAGTGCCTACAAATATTCATAAACCTATGAAAGCATGTGCTCCCTATTTATCCTCAAGAAAACTCCCGGTGACCAGGCAAGGTTTTTAGCGGATTGTGGAGTCTAGGGCGTTTTTACTTCTAAGAAGCTAGGATTGGCCCTATATATAACCAGGGAAACAATTATGAATAAATAAAATATCAAATACCTTTGATTTAAATTAGAAGTATATCATTAAAATAATATTTATTTGATTTAAAGCAGATCATTTGATTTAAATCACAAAGCCTTCAAAATATTGATTCTGTACCAAGTGATTTATTAGAAACATGCAAATTTATCGATCGATTCGTTCGATCGCTTAAACCAACGCGCAAGAATGACTAAATCTCGCATATGTATTAAACAGGTCATATTCATGCGAAATCCGCCATAGTAGAAAAAAAAATGCAGCTTCATCTCTTAGGTAATCAGAAAAGTGGTATTTGCTTTTTCTTTCGCGTTCTGATTTTCTTGCAAGATGACAACATTTCTTTTGTTTTCATTTTTTGTTTTATTTCACGTTCTGACTTGCTTGCAATAGGAAATTACGTAACTGACAAAAGAAGTGGAAGTTAGAACGAAACTTCAACGCTCTGATTTCCTCACGGGAGCACCTCTTTTTGCTAGTGTTCATATTAATATAAATCCTTATTGCTTGATAACTTTTTTTAATTTAAATGAAAACATAACCTACAAGACAGCGTATTGCACACAAAAGGTAAAAGTAAAGGCATTTTTTAATCCTTTTTTGTGGTATATGTGTGTTTTTTATCACGTGAGCAAAACTGTTGTGATATTAATCATGATCTAAATCTAGATTTATGTCACCTTAATTTTATTCACCACCACGATTTTAACATTATCAACTACCGTACCAAAAACGTAACCCTTGCTCTTAGGTATATAATTTTTCTTCCCAATAACTTCACTTTTATCTACAGTGTTTTCTCATGCTCCGAATTATAATAAAATAATTGGACACTTAATTCACGAAGGAATCCCACGAAGATAGCTGCTTACCTTAAAATATTTGTTCAAATATATTTGAATATCATTTGTGTCTCATTTGTTAATTATTGTTTTGCATATCTCTAATTATTGTTCCGCATATCTCTATGATGTGAAAATGATTTCCGGTAACAAATATAACAACTCTTAAATCAACCAGGTGTTTTTCACAGTGTTCTCCAGGAGAAACATTACCAATATACTCCACAAGGAACAACGAAACGTTCTTTGTCGGAAAAATATTTCTGCTGTGACCAACACGCAGCAATTATATGGAAATGTCCGTGCAATACCTAGTTAATAAACAATATGTCCAAACCAAAGAATGTGCAAGACGTAACAAAATAGCAAATAAACGTGCAAGGAATAAAATAAAAGGTAATGAACTTAGTAGATCGAACACAACAAAAATAATTTAAAAAACACTTTCAGGATGAAATGTTGGGAGTCTGTGCTTAAGAGTAGTGCTTCCAAAATGCGTCAAATCTAAAAAAAAAAACATTTTTTTTTATATTAAGTATTAAAAAGTCCTGCCGGAAGATATTTCAAAAATATTTGTTTTGTACATACCTGGCTATAAAAGAAGGCGAAGAGTTGAAGTGAAGGTTGGCACGATTCCGAGGGGAAGAAAGTTTATTCGATCTCTCAGCGATCGCTCTTCTTTTATCCCAAATTACAGGCTTCTCCAGGTTTACTTTTTAGAGCGCAGCTCTTTGGCGCCCGTTTCCGGCTTGAGCGGCGTCGGCGTCGCCGTCGGCGTCGCCGTCGCCGTCGGCGTAACCGCGCGGTGCATGATGGGTAAATTTCCCCACTAAATTTAGCGGAAAATTTTCCCCGCTAAATTTAGCGGAACAATTTTTCCCGCTAAATTTAGCGGGGAAATTTTCCCGGAAAACTTTTCCCGCTAATTCTAGCGGCAAATTTTCCCCGCTAAATCTAGCAGAAAATTTTCCCCGCTAAATCTAGCGGTAAATTTTCCCCGCTAAATTTAGCGGAAAATTTTCCCCGCTAAATTTAGCAGAAAATTTTCCCTGCTATATCTAGCGGAACATTTTCCCCGCTAAATTTAGCAGAAACTTTTCCCCGCTAAGTCTAGCGGAAAAGTTTCCCCGCTAAATTTAGCGGAAAAGTTTCCCCGCTAAATTTAGCGGAAAATTTTCCCCGCTAAATCTAGCGGAAAATTTTCCCTGCTAAATTTAGCGGAAAATTTTCCCCGCTAAATCTAGCGGAAAATTTTCCACGCTAAATTTAGCGGAAGAAATTTTCCGCTAAATCCTTTTCCCCGCTAAATTTAGCGGAACATTTTCTCCGCCCCCCCCCCTCAAGGTCACGTGACCCCCCCCCCCCCCCCCCGAGGTCACGTGACCCCCCCCTCCCCGTGCCTTCCCCTCCTCCTCAAGAGCTGCGCTCTAATTCGGCGTTACAGGGAGTTGTAAACGGCTTTCATTTTTTTACAGCGCAGCTCTTAGGCGCCCGTTTCCGGCTTGAGCGGCGTCGCCGTCGGCGTCACCGGTTGCATGCAGGTTGTATGCAACTTGCATCGAATGCAACCTGAGTTACATGTGACACAGGTTGCATGCAACTCAGGTTGCATGCAACCTGAGTTGCATGCAAATTGAGGCAACTCAGGTTGCATGCAACTTGCATCGAATGCAACCTGAGTTGCACGTGACCCCCTCCCCGAGGTCACGTGATCCTCCCAGGTCACGTGACCCCCCCCCCCCCAGGTCTTGTGACCGCCCCAGGAAACGTGAACCCCAGTTCACGTGACCACCCAGGCCACGTGACCACCCCGGTCACGTGACCCCCAGGTCACGTGACCACCCCTGGTCACGTGACCCCGCCCCTCCCCCCGAGGTCACGTGACCCCCGTGAGGGGACGAGGAGAAGGAAGGATGAGGAGGAGGTGAAGGAGAAGGAGGGGGTCGAGGAGGAGGATGAGGGGAAGAGGAGGAGGAGTAGCAGGCAGGATCACAAGGGAGGAGAAGGGAGAAGGGGTATACCCTCCCCTCAGTACCCTTCCCTCCTCCTCCTCAAGAGCTGCGCTCCAATTCTGCGTTACAGGGAGTTGTAAATGGCTTTCATTTTTTATCTGTGTCGTTCATTTTTCCCGGCTCGATGGCATTCGAAAGTTATGGGGCGATAGCACCGATATCAACGCGTGAGACAGAATGGTGATTTTAAAATAAATGTTAAACAAAAATAATATTTTTTTAGATGCAGTGTTTGTTTTCGTTTTAGGCTCAGGGTCTTGGACAGGCGATTTTGCTGTAGTGAGTATGTGTTAAACATTGATCAAACATCGATAAATACTGTCAGTCGTTCATGCCTACTTTATTCTGATGGTCGACACGCGAATATATGTAGCTTAATATTGTCACGTAGGCAAAGGAGACGTTGGCAGTGGTATGACCCAAGAAGGGTTTAATGAGCGGACTGCAAAGCAGGATCAAAGAAAAAAAGGCGAAGGACCGGTCCGGTCGATCTGCTTGCAGCTCTTCGAAAATTGCGCAGGGCACGAGAGCGCGCCAGGCGCGAGCCCCGTGCAGAACTGAAAAAGACCGAGGCGCGCTGTTATGCGCGAACAATCGAGGCGCTTGTTAACTGTGGCAATATGGTCTAGTTAATAGGTGCAGACATAATACTGAAGAAGGAATCATTGAAAGAGTAAGTTAAAAAGTTGGGCTCGTTGTGCCAGGAATCCTTCTGAGTAAGCCTCAGATACAACAAATAAGTGATCCAATTTTATTAGAGAACAATTTTTATATTGCAGTCTACCAACATATGTTTATTATTTGTTTGCCATTTTTGTGTTCATTGCTAGTTAATCTTTTTTTAAAACGACGCATACCCACCAAGTATACCAGCCAATATTTTTTTAAGTTTGCGAATAAACTCCCGTTCAACCTAGCCCTGACCTTAGACCCATACTTTTGGCGTTCTTGTTTTTAAAAAATTGGCACTGCTTTTTTTTAAACTGCACGTGTAATAATTTAAATTTTCCTGGCTGTTGCTACATGCGCAAAGATGAAGAGTGTGTAACTACAATCATTAAAATATACTGAATTTGTACTTGAGCGAATTGTGAACTTTAAGCTCGAATCAATTTCGAATCGAATAGGGCGGAATACTGTCCAAAAAGTTGAATACCATATCCTATACCAATACCAAAATTTCAATAGCAATGTTCAGGTTCACAATAATAAAACGGGTCTGTGCTTCAGGGTCTTTCGCTGCAGAATATCTCGAAACGCAATAGTATCGCTTGTCGTTTTTAAAGGTTATATTCCGCTGATACAAAAAATCAAATCGCTGTACATTTTAATTCAATATGGACGCTCATACCCAGGACATCGCCGATACAGTTTAACCATTTCCTCTTCAGACTGTCCCTTCCTCTCGCGAGGTATTGCGAAGACTGCGAAACACCCAGTGATCGCGACAATCTCCGACCTGCGCATGCGCGAGATAAAAAAAAAAAGAGGATAGCACATAATAACTTCCTCCTCATAAGTCTCCCCCTCTGCAAAATAGTTGGGCGTTTTTCTTTAAATATTAGGATCTTGAATTCAATTTTCTTTGGTGACGTTCGAAATGTTGATATTTATTCTCCATTTATACATTTATCACTTTCCCGCGTATGCGCGTGAGGTTCGCGTTGCAGATGATCATTTTCGCGTAAAGGCCGCCCGAAGAAAGGCTATCGCATTTAATATTGCATTTAAAAAGACGCATGCGGCGACGTCTTTTCCATAGACTTTGGTCTACGTTGTGAAAAGTGACTTATCGGCGCAATTTGAATTTTGATAATAGTTAGCCATATTATGGATATAAAAACCTAGAATGGGTTTCAAAGTGTACAGAGATGGCTGAGGGTGACGCAAGATTTTTGAATTAAAAAAATTAAAGACGTCTACAATTCTGTGTAGTCCGGTATTAGAGAGCTGTTCTTGAGGAGGAGGGGAGGGTATGGAGGGGAAGGGTATGTTCCTCCTCCCCCTCCGTAGCCTCTCCACCTCCTCTCTTGCTCCCCTCCCTTTTAGCCGGAAATTTTCGCTAAATCTCCCACTAAATTTAGAGGGAAATTTCCCCGCTAAATTTAGCTGGGAAAGTTAACCCGCTAAATTTATCAGGAAAAGTTTCTAGCTAAATTTAGTGAAAAATTTAGCGAAACTTTTCCCACTAAATTTGGCGGGAAAATTGACCTCACGTGACCTCAACACAAACTCAGTTTCCCCGCTAAATTTAGCGGGGAAACTTTGACATCCCATAATGCACCGCGCGCGGCGTAGGCGGCGCCGCTCAACCCGGAAGCGGGCGCCTAAAAGCTGTTCTCTAAAATAGCGACGTGCGTGAATTACAAGTTTTCGTTGAACAAATCTAAGAAGTTCGGAGAATGATTGCTGCAGTCGAGGTACATCGGCCAGAAACGAACTGCATTTTATTTTTAATGGTGTCTTAGTTAAAGCTTTTGAAGACAGTCTTGATATAGCTCCTACATAGGCCTGTGTGGACTATTTTATAATTTGGAAAATTGTCAAGAATTCTGAATATTTGCCAGATGTAATAATATATTATTCATCGTATTGTTCAAGACCCCGAATAATAGGAGGTCGAAAGTCTAATTGAATTATTCGAACAATCATTATTTAAATCGCATTCAAAGCTCAAATATTCGCTCACCTCTTATAAAATGGGCTGTAATTTCTGTAACCGAATGAATATAAATTGGTTTTTAATTTAGAAAGACATGGCTACCTAAGGTGAGAATGTAGTTATTATCTCTTGAAGACATCTAATTTTGTTAATTTACAACCGCGTTTCAAAACTGAATGTTCCATAAAGCATTCTCCCAGGTAGTACACCATGTCGGCCGATACTGGGGTCACGTTGGCCAGTACCGGGAGCTGTACAGCGGATCCCGGCCAGGGACGCCGGTAAGAAACCGGCCCCTGCCGATATCGGGGACTCGTTGTCTAAACTGGCCAGTACCAGCCGAAAAGTTCCCGCTACCGGCCGACATCGTTTTCTTGCTGTGGTCAGCGGCCATTCTAGCCATGGAGTTTCCGGTGACTGACCGATGTCATTTTCTTGCTGTATTCACTGGACAGTCTAGCCATGGAGTTTCCGGTGACTGGCCGACATCGTTTTCTTGCCGTAGTCACCGGCCAGTCTAGCCGTGGAGTTTTCGCTGACTGGCCGACATCGTTTTCTTTCTGTAATCACCGTAATCAATACTTAGCCGTAATCTGTAACCAATACTTAGCCTAATATTAATGAATGAAGTAATGAATGTTTATTGTTCCGGAATCAACCAAAATGGAGACAGGGACTAAAGGCTCGAAGCCTGACAAGGTCTCTGTCCCCAATGCAGCGCTTTCCAGAAGCACACAGTTTACAGCTTAACGCCGCGTCATCCTTAAACCAGCTAACAAAGGCTTATTGCAGTTTGGTTAAATAGGACGGGATCAAACAAGGCTATCAAACAAACAAGGCGCTATCAAGCAGCTCCGGTGAAGCGTCAGACTTGGCTACTGCGCAACGGAGGCCCACAGCTGGGCACGCGGTGGCGCCAGTGCGTCTGCCGCGGCTATGACGTCACTCCTCTGGAATGTGAAGACCGGCGAGGCGCGCGCGGTGGCGCCGGAGCCCGCAGCCGCGGCGGCTAAGGCACGCCAGCTGTGCGCCGTGTGACGTCACTGCTCCTCGCGCTTGCGCAGCACGGAGCACGGCTCATTATCCGAGCCGTGCTCCAATGTCCATTGGTCGTCGCGACCAAGTAACTGAGCGACGTTGTCCGTCATGTTGATTTGATCGTGGAACGACGGCTCCGGAGCTGTTGTCGTACGTACATTCTTGGCGTAAGATCGTTTCGTGTCTCTGGCCTCTGTTCTTCAGTCTATGGCACTGCAACAAAAACACGCCGCGACCGCCGCCTCCCCCCGCCCCAAGACTATAGACACAACCACCTGCAACAAGCTCTCCACGAAACGTAAAAAAAAAATAAAAAATTTTTGCTTGTTTTTACGTTTCCGGCTGAGACGTCACTACCCCGTATCAAGCTCCAAAAAAGGCGTCCCGGCGGTATCTGCCGGGACGCGCGCGCAGTCGCGGAGGCGCAACGAAAAAGCGCGTGCGCATGATCTGTACCGAAGGTTTCCGAAATTCCCTGCCGTCGTGGCGCTGTACGTTTTGCAGAGGGTCTATTAAGCAATACCAAACACGTATGCCGTTAAGCCACCGTCATCTCCGAAGGCAAATTCCATGTGCGGAGTATTTGGCGTATTTTCTTCTAGCAAACGACATACCTAGCTCTTCATCCGAATAGGCGCGCACGTCTTCAACGTAACGCCATATCTTGGGCCTCTTCGCTGGCAAGGCGAATGAGTCGGCAAAGACTTCGCCGAGAACGGCTGCCTCATCGTCACTCGAGCTGGAGCTAAGCTGGTATCTTCATCGCTGTTGCTGATTTCGCTGCTACTGCGTTTTATTAGACCTCCTGAAATTATCTGCAACGATATCATTGCCTCAGTATGCTCGGGCGAGTCGGTCATGACAAGAGGAACGAAAGCAAGCACAGCAAGAGAGCCCACCCAGCAATCGAAACAAAAAAGCAGCGAAACTCCTTCATTCCCCCGCGGCAACGTTGATAACGAAACTGAAATGTTGCGAGTGAGTCAGTAACTACAGATCGTAGTCCTCCGAAAAAAGCTGCGCGGAGAACTACTCCGTTTCCGGGCGGTCTGTCCGAGCAAGACACAGTTCGGGCGGCACATTCGTTTCTTACATCTTTCTGCATGATCATAATCGAAATATCACGTGCACTCTATTTTCAACCAGAAAGGGTTACTACATTTAACTCTTACGCGCTTATCAAAACCAGGGGCCCTAATCTGCACACTTGGCGAAAAGGTCGGCAAGAAATCTGGCGGCCGTGATTGGCCGACGCCACACTTGACCTTGTGCCGGCCAATCATAGCCGCCGGAGTTCTCGCCGTCGTTCTCGCCAAGTGTCCAGATTAGGGCCCCAGATCTGCTTCTCGCTACCACTGCTAGGGGCAGGCACGTAGCCAGGATTTTGTTTCGGGGGGGGGGGGGGGGCGCCATCGACAAAATGCTGTATGAGGGGGAGGGGGGAGAGGAGGTCCCAGCAAAATGGAAAATTTCGGGGGGCCTTGGGCCCCATGCCTTCCCCCCCCCCCCCCCCCCCCCTGGCTAAATCCCTGGCTAGGGATTTAGCCAGGGTTGGCCAAAAGAGCATGTCAAGCCCTCTTTCTTCGTTGCAACGTCATGTATTCCTTCCTGTCCGCAATTTCTTCTTTTTTTTTTTTTAGAGTAGCACACAAGGACAACCATATATTTGCGACTTCGTGTTTAGACTAAAACAGACCTCATCCAGCATCCAGCCAGCTGTTGATAGACTTTCATAAAAAGACGATCCAGCATCCAGTACAAAACCGGATAAGGTAAGCAAACAGAAATGGGGAGCGAGACAACGTATGCGTTGGCGTGGTTTGAGGCATGGTTCAGGTACGGTGGCTCCAGGGTTAAAAATTTGTATGTGACCGTGGTGGCGAGTGAAAGCTCTGCATGTAAATCTATGCGGGTGCAGAAATAGCTGGACGTTACCCGCCCGTGCTTTGATTTTGATGCTCGTGTTCTGTCGGTTTGGTCGTGCGCAGGCCTAGTGAACCAACTTCCGCTCAACAACGCCGGTAAGCACCATGCTGGTGGTTGACTCGACGGCCCTTCGCCGTATCCCGACGATCGTTTCGTCGGCATGTCCCGGGATACGGAGTAGCCGTCAAGTAAGAGAAAGTAAGAGCAGCAGGAAAGGCATGCGGCCGCGGATTATTTCATAGCGGCGAGCGACGGCACTTTTCTACCGTTTACGTTCGTGCACGCCTTTGCATCGGCTTTTGCCTGTTCGTGGTGTAGATGCCCTTTGCCTTTCGTTGCATCGCGCCGTTTCCACGCTTCGAGCGCACCTTCGGGGCTCCCGGCCGAATACGGGCGAGTGTCGCGCCGCGAGCCCGGCGAAACGGCGTTCGGACGGCGGCGGCCTCCGTGTTCAAGCTTGCCGAGACGCCGCTGCCGGGCCATCGGTTTGTGCCGTCCGCGACACGCTTGTCTGTTATTTTATTCATCCTTGCATCAGGGTTTAGATTATGACGGGAACCTTGCGTTGTTTACCATAATTCGCAAAATCGTAAAATTTTTCCACAGGCGACTCTGAGAGCCGCACGTCAAATGTTGCAGTGCACAAAGCAGCTTCTTTTTTCTTTTTTTTTGCGACACGGCAGTTTTTTGCGTTAAAACTTAGCGGCAATTGAAACTTTCTGCTCGTAGCACAATCGCAGCAATGCCGAGAAATTTCGCACGTACTGGCTAAACGTCGTCATTGTAAGCTCGGCTCGTTTTTCCAAGTTCACATCTAACCAAACTAGGTACCTTCGATGAAAATAAGGTGTATGTGCAGGCAGTAGCGGCATCCTACGCCTTGCTAAGCACATCCGCGCGGGGGGAAGTCCACCACCAGCATGGCACAGGGCCCCGTCCTTCCTTAGCGTGTGGTCATATGCAAGAAATGTATACTCCGTTCGCCCCTAAGCTGAGACTAGAATCTCCACCTTCAGCGTGAGCTCGCTGGCTTCTGCAGTGCTTTGGTTGCGCGTGCCTGCGCGTTCGCACTTGTGTTAGCAAGGGCAGAAAGCTCGCATTGAAGGCGGAGCTTCTAGTTTCAGCTTAAGGATGAACGGAGTATAGTCGAAACGCCATTGCCGTTGCTTGAAAAACTGGATGTAAATAAGCTACTCGCGCGAAACCTCGGTATCACAAAACCGTTGCAAGTAAAAAGCTACAAAGCATGGTATAAACAGACCTTTACGCGCAATGAGCACCGTTTGTTTCTCTTTTACCGCTACTTCGATTAGTTGGCTATACCGGAATGCGACGTCGTCGTATTTCATTGTGGCCGTGGATGGGGATTTAGCCATGGAGTTATTATAACAAAGACGTGGCAGTGTGAAGTAACTTGAATGAACATCATGTCTGACCACGCTTTTCATTCTAGTGGGGAGGAGTACAATTCACCGAGGTGAATGACAAAATAACCGTGGCGACCGTCCCTCTGTTGTGGTTCGACGTGAGTGAAACAACGGCGCGTGGCCAAGCAAAATGTCTTGGGCGGACATCTTGTCTCGTGTGCAAGCGGCCCAAGCACCAGACCTTGACTGGCCTTCGTTCAAAGAATCAAGTTTGCAGAAATGCAGTAAGTATTATTTTGTACTGTTCCTTTTCATCTAAACTCCTGACGATGAGCTAGCACACGTTTTCGATCTGCCTTCTGCTAGCATGCTTTACCACATTAGCTTGCGTGCAGTTGCACAATTTAGCTAGCTCCATAATCTTCGTAGTGACACATGCATATTTACGGTAGTGACCGAGTCCTTCAGTACGCTACTGATCACAAAACGTTCTCGTAATGCTGTGGGAAAGCATTGCATGCTTTCAAGAACGGCCGTGGTGATGTCCTACACTGAAGAGGTTCGACGGAGAGATTAGAGGCTTGCTTGCATGTGCAGCAAGTTCGCTTCGGCGCCGTGCTGTGCAGCTTGTGTTTGTACCTTGAAATATTGTACTAATGGCCAGATTTTGGTGTCAGGTTAGATTGAGATCTCGGCTGGCTTGCATTGAAGGAGCTGACATTTCTTTAACAGACACGTCGCCTGCTAACGCGAGTAAAGAGGGATGGTTTGTCTGTCCCAGAGTGTCATTTGCTGCGGGAAACAAGACGCCGTCGCGTCTTCTGCTACCAGAACCGAAGAAAGGTGGATCATCCGTTACGCACTGTATGCTGCGAGTGAAACGAGAGAAAACAAAGTTGCATTGGTAGCTTAGACTATTTAACAAGGGACGCAATCGACGACCCGTGCTTCACTTGGAAGCGCCAATTCATTCCCAAGCGTCATATGCCTAGGCGCGAGGTATCATGTGACCACAGAGCAGCCGCTTGCAGCCCGATTTTCGTTTTCTATCCCAGGGCAAGTGTTCTTTACGGGATTGTCTCCCATTCTTAGACGGTTGATAGTTAAAAAAAAAGGCCGTCCTGACAGCCCAGGAAATAGCAGTTCCAACAAGGGTACAGGCACCAGGCTAGGCCTAATAGCCACGGACCTATATATCAGATTTTTAAACTGGTGCTTATCGCAGCCAAGCGCAGTGCGCCCCGCGTGCGTCGCCGACGAATCAATATCGTTTTTATGTGCTTTGATTGTCAAAAAACATCATAACATTTTGTGGGAGTATTCATAATTGACCATACAAGCCAAAACTATGAAGTTCCGAAAATTGGGGCCGTGTCTCCCTTTCAGAAAGGTTATTTGATTAACACAACTGTTTTTTTATTAAATTTACGAATATTGCGTACAAATTATAACGTCTCTTAAATTTTTACAAAAATTTGAAACACTCTCACTCTGTCTGGCAACCGTTCAAAGCTACCCAAACCCATCCGAGACACCTGAAGGTTCGGGCGTTCTTCTGAAACTTCCCGAAACCCAAGTTTCTAAAAAAGTTCCTTCTCATCATCAGTGCATAATGTTGATCAGCAAAATGGGTAATGCTTTCTTATGCCTTGCTTATCTTGCAGCCTTCTACGCTCGGCTGCTAAGGTCGTGATAGACCTGCACCTCCCCAATGGGCACCTACAGCAGCAGAACAGGGAACTGCAAGTCTGTTGGGCAGGTGCTCAGGCACGTGGTGTCTTTCAAGCACCAGGGAGAGCAGGCGAGGCCCGGGGAACAGGCGACACCCCAGGAACTGGCCAGGCCTGAACCACCCAAGCTGTTCCTGATGCCTCTCAGCAACATGGAACAGTGTTTGTGCTGCAGAAGCGCAGCTGAATGACTTCACCAACAGGACCCTGCCGGTATTTATGTGTCCTCCTTTTTCACAATATTGACGGGTATAAGGCTGCGATTCTTTTTTGTGGTTTAACTTGGGTTATCTGAAGATTTATCCAAATGGGGTTGAAATGTGAACTGAAGCCTTTTACTGTAATATTTCAAATGGACGCCCAACCAAACTGTGTTTTAAGCACAGTCGGTGGCAAATTAAAAATGAGTAAGATGCTCCGCCTTCATTACCGTCCGTCTGTTATTTATAACAGCAGAGTGCACGCATAGCCAATGTACGATGGAAGGCTATTTATTGTAAGGGGCATCCTTAAACTGAACCGTGCGATAGAATTGTGTCAAGGTGATGCAACGCCAATTGCGCGTTTTGTAAATCAGGTTTAGTAGCCTGCGTATAGTTTCTGCAATTGTTAAACTGCGTTTCATAGAGGCTACTGAAGGGAGAAATGCTGGACGGTGGCCGCCAAAGATTAAGTGTTTGTGCGTCGTTACATTCTTTGAACAGTTTTTTCCACCCGAAGGCCGCGCATGTGCATCCTCATTGAACGGCATTTTAAGACTTTTTCAACTGGCGCTTCTTGAATTTTTTTTAAGTAAAACATTTCACAACAAGGGAAGTGAAATCGCCCAACACATTTGCCTTTGGGCGCTTACAATATATCGGCCTGCAAATAATCATAAATCATGCTGATTTCCTGCGACACCTCTGCCCGTTTTATCCTTTGAAGTTAAATTCCGCACCTGCCGCAACTCTCGCCGTGATTATGTGTGCGGAGCACGCACAAACCCACCTGCGTGCTTTTTGTGTTTAACGCTTGCTTGACAGAAGGATCGAGATGCTGTAGTATATATTGGGCTTCTTTTGGTTTTATTCCTGTTCTCACTTGAGGCTATTGTCAAGAGATCTATATATTATAAGGCTATAAATTCATTTGTGCTTTTGACATCTGCTACAGAAGTAAAGGCACATGCTTGAAAATAACGTTTAGCCTGGTCCAAAATCGCTTTTGAGCGTGCCCACCATATGCGTATGCCCAAACAAATTTGTAAAGGGTTGCCGGATAAATTTTAATTAATTGCATCTTTACATAAGTAGTGCATTTCCAAAATGAAACGTTAACCTGTCCTAACCAAAGGTCACCCTATGAGAGCAAATAAATTTTCCAATGTGAAAGAGTAACTGTCATTGCATCCGCCACTTCATTCAGGGGTGTGACTGCATGCGTAGCTGTGTCTCCAGGCATAGCATACGGTAGTCACACAAGCGATTATTACATGTGGCGGGCTTGAGCTGAGTAAGTTGGTTCATTGGCCTACAGGGCTACCACTGAGTGAGCACTAAACAAAAATATGGAAAGAAAACTACTCACACTGTGCTGCTGTTGCCAGTTTGTGCGGCTATGAAGACGGTTTTGGTCAATTCCTGCTTTTTATGCTTTTTTTCAATTCCAGTCTTCGTAAAGTCGTAAAATAGGCAATAAATTTGCAGGGTGACTAGCCGGCAGACTAAGCTTTAACAAATTCGAGATGTGCAGGGTCTTGAATGCACTGTTTTGAGAACCACATACATTATTGAAATTACTGAGTGGATGCTTATGTGCTAAGATGATCCATCAAAACGCTTGCACAATTTGAACGATGCAACGAATGTGACTGACTAATGAGATTTGGCGGAGTATGGAGGGAAATATTTTAATCTTTCTGATTTCGTCTAAGGCAGGCAGAGTTGCCATATATTCAAACATTTTTTTATTCTCTCTCCAGTAAATTTTGTAACATTTTGATGCATGTATAGTGTGGCTTGCTGCATTTACTTGGGCATTCACATTCTCTTACTTGAGACATGTTCATACCATTGTATCTGCATGTCAATAACTTTATTGACATGTTGAGAACACGTTTTGTCTTTCTAGGAGGAGCAGCTCGTGTCTCTAGGAGACCGCAAGAACCTGCAAAAGGTGGTGCGAGAGATGGCGGGGCGCCTGTTCTCAAAGCAAGTCCAGGAGCAGTTCTCCCTCCTGGGCTACCGAGGAAAGTCAAGGTTCAAGGACGCCATGATGTGCAAGGTGGTCATCGGTAATGCATATTCATTACTAGCTATTAAATTGATGGTATCTCTATTGGAGCTCAATAGACGAGCAAAATCTTTGAAATATGTTGACGATTAAAGGGCAGCTGAAACACTTCTTGAAAAAAAAAAAAACGAGTTAGAGGTGACTTCTGGCGTATTTTTGTCCTGTGAATCTGAATATCGCTTTCGTTTTCCCCGAAGGTGTAACTAGATGCGAGAAAACACGAAAAACTTCAGACCAGTCGTGATGTCGTACTGGGATCTTTGGGGCGCCAAGCACGTGTCGCTCGTGTGGGCAGCGCATGCAATTGCAAGCTTGGCAGTTGTATTTTTCCACACTGACGCCAGTCGTGACGTCTATTTCTGGACCTTTTTAAAGATAGCAAGAGTTCACGTGCATAGGTTTGACAGGAGCTGAAGATGAGCGAGAGCAGAAATTCCGAAAACTGCCAGCATGACGTCACACCCCGGGAAGGAGGGCTTCAGCTGTACTTTAGAAATTAATTTCTGCAGCCTCCGTGCACCAGATTGAAAAATAAACTTGATATTCGTGATCCTGGAGGCCAAATGAAGACTATTTTGGTGTTCTTCCTCAAATACAGAACAGCTTCAGTTTCCCTTTAAGTCTTGCAGTATGCAAAATTTAAGTCGTCAGTTCCTGTCGTTTTTTTTTTAGTTCGACTTGCATTTTCTATTATGAATAACTCCTGTGTTAGCATTTTCGGAACCTTCATACTCAAAAGCAGCGTTTTGAAGTAACTGTGAAAAAAGATTTTGTTGGTCTTGTCTTGTTATCCTCTTCGTTTTCAGGTTGAAAATCTAATGAAGACCATCTAGAGGCCTTGGTCTGTAGAGTGTCAGTTGGGGAAGTTTTGCTCTATTTTTAGCCACTCATCTCTGCGCCCCGCCCCTCTCTCCCCCTGCCCCGTCTCGCCCCCCATTTTAGATTAATAGAATGTTGCATGAAATAGCCATATGCCTCCATAGAATCTGCACCTTAGCGTGGTAGCCAAACCCAGAATTTCCACCTCTGTGGTGCTCTCTTTCTGTCACCTTTGAATTGCAGGCTAGGTAAGGGACCTATATTTACACAAATGAAACGCTCACAAACTGCGGTGTGTGAACAGCACCTTGTGTGTAGCTTGTATGCAAGATATTGGCTTCCCCTATCCCTCAACTAATCTTTGTGATCTGAGTATTCTCTTTACAGGTGCCATACAACGTCGCGCTCAAGGGTGCAGCGTTGACGCGATGGAGAAGCAACTGGCGGGCAGGGGCAATAGAGTTAAAAAGACGGACACTCCACTGGTGGTTCCAACCGCCTTTGACGATGAGGGACACTCTGGCTGAGGAGCCAGCTGCTATGGATGCACGAGTCACAATAAAGAACGTCACGGTAAAAACATTTTGTATGTTCCCTTCTTGTACTACCCAGAATTAGCATCTGGGTGACAGATGAATGGGACATGTCGTCTCAACAAGTATACAATAATTGCCATGAGTATACTGTATACATGGAGAAAGCCAATTGTCCACACATAATTGTTTCTTAAAATTGCACAAATACTAAACTGGCTTGTTTCGGTTCAAGTCTGAAAAACATGTTAAAAACGGGCAGCAACTCTAAAAGATATGAAAACCAATAAAATAGTTCGGACCCGCAATTCCGCCGGCACTGATCTGTTATTACGCTGGGACTAATCCGCAATTGGATTGGTTCTGACGCGGAAACACGCTGGCACACTGATGTTTTCCTACCGTATCACCGGTTCCATGCCGGGGATCTTTGTCGGGAGCTCACTGGGAACATCCCGTATTCCCGGCATTCCGGTTTCCCAATAAGTTCCCGGTACCAGCCGGATTCCGGCATTGGGCCCGGCCGATGTCGCCCCTTGGGGCGTTTCCGGTACTGGCCGGTATCAGTATCCCGGCAGGCCAATACCGCCCCATCCCCAACCCGGCGTGTTGTGCTACTTGGGTAAATGGCTCCAATACCAATGTGCTTCCTCTGTGCTGTAAACATAAATTTCGCCGTCGGTGTCGCTTACTGGCGGCGGTTCCTGAGACTGAGCTGACCAGCCAGTTTTCTTACGCCGACGCTGCAGGCATGCATCGTGGGAACTATTGTATTTCTGCACGAGCGACGATCCCCTCCGCGTTTGCGCGAGCACGAGTCGCCTCGCTCACTGGAGCCTGCCTTATACCGACCTCCCGCCTCTTGTGAACTACGCTTATGGAGCCGTCATACATGCGTTTAGCGGTTAGTTTGATCTGTCTAATTCTCCAGTCGGTGATGGATTCTCAGCTACATTGCCCGGCGTTTTTATCGAATAGTACACTTTATCGACCAGTGGCAAACTCTTCGTAGACGTACTAGAGGATGTCAACAGTATACGTAGATTTTTTTTTAAATTGTGTTCATTGATTGCTTCTTGCTATCTTAATATTTTTTTTGTAAATGTTTAGGGGAGTGTGCAGCCAAATGAATTAAATTTACCCATGTTACTCCGGTTTACAAGCATGGGTCAAAACACAGGGTTCAGAATTGTCGCTACATATCACTCAGCTGTGTATGTTGTAAACTTTAAGAACACATTATTTATACTTGTGTTGTCAAACATCTTCAGATAAATAGGTATTTTTCTCCTGATCAGCATGGTTTTAGAAAGGGTCTCTCATGCGCTATACAGCTTATCCGACTTTATCATGATTTGGTTTCGACTTCTAATATACATTCTAATTCCTTTTTAATGAGCAAAGTTTTTGACAACGTCTCTCACTTGTTGTTGTTACACAAACTGAGCTCCCTGAACCTTGACGAAAATGTATACCTGTGGATTGAAAATGATATTTTGTAAGAAAGCATCGTGTTACTATTGGTGCAAAGTCTGATTTAATTGATTTAACGTCTGATGTGCCGCGAGGGTCAGTACTGATACCTCTTTTTCTATTTATCGATGCCATCGGATCAGACGTTACCTCTTTTTCTGGGGCGTTCGAGGACGGCTGTGTTTTGTATAGCAGAACAGATAATGCTAGCGAAGTTTCTGTTTTACAATCAGACTTGGATGAATTATCAAAAGGGTTTAACTCCTTAGAGTTGGGTATGGATATTAAAACAAAAATGTGTAGTTTAGCTTTGGGATGAAACACAATCCTCCCTCTTCCGACTGTTTTATCAATGATAGAAAATGATTCTTAAGACATGACGTAAGTATCTGGAGATTACTTATTCAGTCACTTTTTTTAATTTCCGTGCCACCCAGACTACAAAAAATGTTAGCTTAACCTTGAACTATCTGATTTAAAACTTGCGTAAAGCTAAAAAAAAAACTGCTTTGGTTTGTTTGGTAAGACCTACAAATAATAAGTGTGTGCCCTGTGCGACCCGCACCAAAAGTACCTTGTAGACAAGATATAAGCACTCCAAAATTGTGCAGCAAGGTCTGTATCTGATAATTATAGTGGAAATATAATTTAGCGAATATTTCAAATTTGACTGAATGTAACTCCTAATTCTTAAGACGGAAAAACGTTCGACTGAGGTTTTTGCCTGCAGTTCTTGTTGATTGGTTGGAGATTCACAAAAGTAGGCACTTTAGATAACTGACACACGTCTGAAGCAACATGGTCCATTCGAGGAAGATAAAATGAATATTATATTGCACAGATTAAAAGAAATATACATTTTTTTCTTTAACACAAACTGTGAGAGCATATTCCTTTGAGAATGTGGTCCCGATTTATATATGTTATTCTTTACGTGCACTTTTTACGTGTTTGGCAGCGTTTACTGTATATTGCATTAGTAGCATAGTATTGTGTTTTTGATTTTCAGCTTGAGCTTTGTACCTGCCGTAATGCTTCGGTACCGTTGGGTTTTTATATTTAACAAAGATACTTATTCTAGTTCTGTTTGTAAATTATGTTTGGGCAGTCATTGAGTGCTGGGGAGGAAACTTTTGGCGTAATCCGCAATCCATTGAACAAGAAGCAGCAATGTTGAGTTTTCCACATCGGTTGGCCTCTTCAAACGGTTCTAGTTTGCGACTTGCCGCTTTCTTTTCTCTCTCTTTTGTTGAATTCAGTAGGCATGGCTCGGCAGCTTTTTGAGGATGACATAAGGACCCGATCGTGGAAAGTGCATGCTCTAGGGCACTCCTTGTGGCATTGCAGGTGAATGCAGAACTGTGTCGGCAGGTAAATTGTGTTCTTCATTGATATTGACGTCGATGCGGCATTTCTGTGTAATCTTCGCTTTTTTTTTGTCGTTCGCAAGCACATGGATTTGTGCTTGTCGTGCAAATGTGTGTAGGCGTAATGCGTGGTCATTTCAATTGAACAGCGATACCTAACTGTAGTCGTGCACGTTCAGCAACCTCTCAGCTCAAAAGAAAGCAATTAAATGAGAAACGTAGCCAGTAGATTTACGCAAGTTTGATCGATATGACATCATGATAAGGGGCAGTTTTGAGTCCCAGCTAATTTGTGTCTCATTCATGAACTGACTCAGGCTGTTCCTTAAAGGGTAACTGCAAAGAAAAAAAATTTTTTTTTTTAACAGCCTAATTGGGACAAACAGGAATATTTATTGCGTGAGACCGATTTTAGTTTGCGGCTATTTCGTCTGTTTTAAATCGCGCGCCACGAAGTTGGGATTTCGTGACGTCACAATCCCAATCGGCTGCTATACTTCTCATTGGCTAAGAGTTTGATTGACAGCTTAGATTTTGGTTGTTAAACCTTTGTTATATGTTGCGATTTCCTTTTGAGCGGCACACTTTTACGTTTAAAGAATAACCCATGTGACGAAAGTTACTATTCTTTACAAAAGGTTTACAAAACGGGCACTTCCGTTTGGATTCATACCATAACAAACAAAAGCTTCGCCATTCTTTCATGGCCGCCGAAGTCTCTGCTCCCGCCTGTCTTGCCTACCTCGACTAGTCGTTTCGCCGAAGTGATCAGTGTTTCGTGCTGACCCAGGTGCTTGAGTGAGACTTCTTGAAGTGAAGTAGTGTGTGTTTAGCAGCTGTCGCAGGTGTTAGTGATAGGAAGCGACGCGGGGTTTCGTCTTTCATAGCGCGGTTCTTTCATTTTCCTCTTTGCTTGCTTAGCGTGCTTTTTTTTTTTTTGCTTGCTTGCTTGCGCGTGCAAATGCCGACTTTTCAGAGATGTCAGATGAGTGATCCCGACAGCGAGCCTTCCAGCAGCCATGTCGCCCCGAAAGGAATGCTATTTGGCTGGAGGCAGTGAAGCGTTCGCGTAGCGACAAACGTGTCCAGTTACGTTCTCGTCATATCGCTCCGGAGGCCGTCGAGATTCGCACTGGGTGCATCGAACGTCCGCGACTAGACACACAAAATAAAAAAAGAAGCACTGTGTTCACTACGTAAAAAATGGTCTCAGTTCATGCATCTGTGGGCAGGTACGAAAGTCTTGCCCAAATTTATTCACACCGCACAATGAGCGAAACACGTCGCTGTGCAAACGCAGCCCTAACAACACGAAGCAAAAAAAAACCGCAGATTTAGGACAATTCGGAGTTCATTGTTCAATTAAAACGACGTAATTTTGTTGAAAACGCCCGCAGCTTTTTACTCACGGTATGCGTCGGGAATCTTACACATTTTGAAACAGAACGAAGGAAGATTTACTTGGTCAGAACTTCAGCTTGGGCGAGTTGGTAATTCATGATACTGCTTCCCAGCGCACAAGATCAGACACACTTAAAAGAAATTTCACGCACACAAAGGAAGAACTCCCACACAGCGCAGACTGACAACTCGAAATATATTATGCATCATATTCTTCCTTCACTCCGATGCAAATGGAGGTGAACCCCAAAAAACCGAGGAACGTATGAAAAAGGAAAAAAGGAAAGAAAAGAAAAATGGAATAAAAACAAAAATAGAAGGAAGAAATAATGAATTCTCTGTACAGCGGACGTTGCTATTGTGCTTATTCTAAATAGTTCAACTCTTTTTCCGTTAAGGCTAGCGATGGAGTGCTCACACATATCCTATCTAGCCTTACAATGTTAGCGGTTTCTACTATCTCTCGCGTCAGTTTGTTCCTGCTCCATCCCAGAATGGTGCATTTGTCCAGGAGGGGAGAACATCCACACTCTCTGCAGTGGATGCCTAAATGACCCGAGTTGGCATTTTTGGCGGCATTGTTATGCTCACGAAGTCGGTCATTTAGACAGCGACCCGTCTCTCCGATGTAACGCTTGCCACACGTGAGGGGGAAGGAGTAGATGACTCCTTCATTGCAGGACACGAACTTGGTCTGGTGGTTTTTGACGCATCCAACTGGTCGACTAGATGTCCCATTCACCTTCTTGCACAAGCTAGCAAGTTTATTCGGCGCGGAGAATACAACGTCAACGTTGACTCTATTGGCCAGTTTCTTGAGCTTGTGGGACAGGTTGTGGATGTAGGGAACTATGACTGGCCTTGTGGTGCGGTCTCTTGTTCTGCGTGTAAAAGCTCCTTCCTGCTTAACCTCCCTGAGTAAGACTTCGGCCACTGAAGTTAATAAAGACGTGGGGTAGCCCGCTGAAATCAACCGAGATATTTGCGTGTTGAAACTCATATGGACAGTGTGCTTGCAAGATTTTTCAAGAGAGTTTTTTAGGCAGAGTTTTACAATGCCTCTTTTAACAAGCTTGGAATGTGCAGAACTATGGTTGAGGAGTGGCTTCTTTGCTCGAGGTTCGTAGGACCAGCAGGTGTGACTGCTTTCGAAAAAGAGTCGAAGGTCTAAGAATCTTATAGATCGCTCAACCGGAAGTTCATGGGTGAGTTTTAACGGGTGAAGGCAGTCCTGGAATGTGGCCAGAACACTGGCCACTAAGGCGGGGAAGGTTCCATTGTTACAGTCAAGTAAAATCAAGTAATCATCCACGTACCGAAACATACGCACTACTTTGGACTGGTCAAGGTTATGCTGCAATATTCTGTTATGAAATGCCAGATACAGGTCACTGAGGACGGGAGCTATACAAGATCCGATACATACTCCCGTTTTTTGCAGGTATGTTAAGCCTTCGCAGGTGGCAAAAGTAGAATTCAGGTAGGCGGCTATTAAATCTAGGAAACCCTTGACTGAGACACCTGACGCGTTTTGAAAGGCTATGACGCCAAAGGAGTCAATGCTTTCCTCTATGCACCTAAGAAGACGGTCTTGAGGTAGGGCATAATAAAGATCTTTGACGTCGATGGAAAAAGCGTTGAGGCTTCTGTCTTTGACATCATGGAGGAATTGCCAGACCTCGTCTGAGCTCCTAATCTGAAAGGGATCATTGATGTCAAGCAGGTTTAGTTTGTCTTGGAGGAACACAGCGATGGACTTTTGACACGTGCCTCGTTCAGACGCAATGACCCTGAGGGGGCAATCAGTCTTGTGCGTTTTTGCACTGAAGAAAATCTCAAGGCTGGATAATTTGCTCCGGTCGATGGATGAACAAAGTTGCTTGAGGTCAAGAGAGCTACATAACTTCTTGGCTTGGCTTTTGATTTTGCTTAAGGTGATATCTTGGTGGCAATGGAAGACAGACTCCAGGGCCGTTAAGGCCTTATTGCCAAACAAGTCCTTGTGCATGAGCACAAAACCACCTTCTTTGTCTGCCGGCAGAAGAGATAAGCTATGCCCTTTTAGGTAGGTTTCAACCCTCTTAATGGGTAGGTTTCAGGTAGGTTTCAACCCTCGCTGCGTCCTCCCGGACCAGTTTGACTGGATCAGCTGACGACGACGAGACTGAACCCTTTAAACATCAACACCACAATAACCAATTTGCGCTCCTTGTTAGCGTGGGTGTCTACTTCGAAGCACCGCACCACGCACACCACGAACGTTTCAGTTCTTTGTCGCATCGCCGTGTTGCACCAAACAGAACGAGATCGGCGAAGTCAACGCAGCGCTGTCGTGACCTTGGCTTGTGGTTGCGCACTCGTGTACCCTATGACTCCCTTCGCTTTCAAAGCCCACACGACGATTACGAATGATACTTTCCGTCTTCCGCGAACATCACAGGGGCACTTCTCCGGTCACGTCTTCGCTATGAGCTCGCAGACCGCGCAGCCAGCGCAGCTTCTGGTTTAAAGTGCGTTGTTGCCAGATCTCACCGGAAGTCGAGACGCTGCGTCATGAGAGTGAGGGGCGGGGCGTAGTTCTCCTCCGCGGGAGTCGAAAGAGCGGAAGTTTCAAATGTGGAGAGGTTCTGACTCCGACTAAATTACGTCCTGTGGCGTAAATATTGCTAAAAAATTATTTTTTTTCGCGGAACATTTTTTTTGTGACATGCTTGTCCCAATTAGGCTGTTTAAAAAAACACTTTTTTTTTCTTTGCAGTTACCCTTTAAGGGGGCGGTGGAACGCTTTTCAGACTTTGGTCGATTAAATGCGGAAATTAAAATGTGTCACCCATGCAACGAAGAACAGAAAACAGTATTTTCTTGCGAGCGCTTGTTTTTATGCAAAAAAAAATGAAACAAATAGAAGGTCAAAGTGCCTCTCGACCCTCCACGTCGCCTTTCGAGTGACGTACTCTGTAGGATCACGTGGTTTCCTCTTGGGTTCTCTCTTCGGACACCCCAGCCGCTTCCTCCGCCATTATTGAGTTTTAAAGGATTAGCATCGTCGAAGGTCGCGGCGAGCGATTGACACAAAAGCCGGTTCGCCAAGGAGATGGCAGCGAGTGTAGCAGTGGAGGGTGACAGATTTTGTTCACATCCGCGTATCCCCCAGAGTACGTCTCACATCAGTCCTGTTGACCACCACACGCGGCTGCAGACCGGCAAATATTTCGTTTTCTTCTTTGCAATTACGCACCGGAATAGCACTTTTTCGGGGCAAGGTGACGCGTTTTTGGTCACTTGTGCTTGGATAAACAATATAAAAAACACAAACTGCCAATTCTTTTAACACTAAAATCGTTGCGCTACCCCTTTAACGTGCGATTGAAGCACTCGACTAATCGGTTTAACTGTGGGTTTTCAGGGGAGGCTCTGCTCTCGCGGATGCCATATCTTGCGAACATTTCTCGGAACACCTGGCTTTGAAAAATTCTCTGTTTTATTATTCACTGCTTATTGTATCCTGCAGTAAAATAAAAAAAATTCTATACGACGCAATCTGCCATCTACTTGCTTCCTTCAGTTTTCAGGGGATATGCTTGAACCCACCAAATGAAATAATTGGTCACCACTATACTTCGTTTCACCTTAAGTTCAGACACAGCCGACGTCAGCTACTCTTTCTGCAAGTCAAATAAAAAAAAATTAAAAAATTCACTGCGGTCCTTTTTAGCGCTTTTGCGATTCAGCTATTTTACGTGCAAATGCAGCGACCCGCTTCGTCCTATCTTGTGTTTGATAGAGTACGCATCGCTCAAGCTTTCACTTCGTACGCGTCTAAGATGAAGGGGAAGTCGAAGTTTGGAAAATTTAAGACTGGAGATTTTACGAGACGTTGGTGATGCTCTTTGGAGGCACTTTGGCAGTGAGAGGTCTAGACATATTGAATTCATTTTTCCAGCAGCTTGCGAAAGGAGGCTTCAATTGTCGCAAAATTCGCGACAAACTTCCGCAGCAGGAGGCATGTCCCAGCCATGAGCAAAGATCATCGACATTCGTAGACTGTCACTACTTTTGAACTTTTTTGGTATTCAACTTATCAGTTGCAATTTCCACAGCTAAAACGTTAACACCGCGGTCCAAAATGTTGTTAAAATAAATGAAATCCCTTTACAAGTCCCTGTAATGCCGAATGAGAGCGCAGCTCTTGAGGAGGGGGGGAAGGCGCGGGGGGGATCACGTGACCTCGGGGGGGGGGGGGGTTCACCTGACTCGGGGACGGTCACGTGACTTGGGGGTCACGTGACCCGGGGCGGTCGCGTGACCTCGGGGCGGTCACGTGACCTGGAGGTCACGTGGCCGGGGGGTCACGTGACCTCGGGGGAGGGGTCACGTGACCTGGGGAGTCACGTGACCTGTGGGGACCTTGGGGGGTCACGTGACCTTGGGGGGTCACGTGACCTTGGGGGGTCACGTGACCTTGGGGGGTTACGTGACCTTGGGTGTCACTGTGAACTTGCGTTTACGCCGACGCCAACGCCGACGCCGCTCAAGCCGGAAACGGGCGCCTAAGAGCTGCGCTCTAAAACGGCACTATTTGAAACCACCTGTTCTCCAAGCCTGCGGAACTTCTCTGTGGTGCACCATATTGTAACGAAATAAAAGGTAAACAGGGCGCTGTTGGCAGGCGCGGGGACGTTAGCTGTACGCGCTTCGGAGGGACATTGCAAGTGATGGAAGAAAAGGAGGAAGCAGGGTGCGCGAGAGCAGTGAGCGAGGGCTGACCGGGCCTTCGAAAAAAAGGCGGTGGATTGAGACCGGAGCCGTGACCTGCCAACGTGAACCCTGCTGTTAATTTCCAGATCATGAGTGGACTTAATCACTTGACAGAGACGAAACTAGAACGTTACAAGTGGTGGAGGTGCGGGGTAATCCCTCATCCAAAGTAGAATATGACGGCGGTACCAGCTACGTCGTCAGACAGCGAGCATCTTCGAGCGTCACCACGGCGGACCTAGGGGAGACAGCTGAACGCAGGATTCTACGCAGCGGAAGAACGATCAATACAGCAGCGATGGCCACTAATGAGAATTCTGGAGCTGGACAAACACCTGGGGCTACAGCTTTCCGGTCGATGTTCACGCCACCCGTATTTCACGGAACCCCTGAGGAAGATATCGGTGACTGGTTACTGTTTTATGAGCGGGCGGCCGAGTTCAACGGGTGGGATGGAACGCGCCGTGAGCAGTACCTGTGCGTGGCACTTGAGGGAAATGCGCGCAAGTGGTATACCACCACGCTCCGAGGGGCGAACACACCGACAACGTGGGAGACCTGGAAGACGGCTCTCAAAGAGACCTTGGGAAACCGCAGCATGCGTGAGTGGGCCCACTTACGCCTCAGTCAGCGTTTCCAGCTGTCGTCGGAACCACCCGAGCAGTACTTCTACGATGTACTACAACTATGCTCTCGAGTGAACGAGAACATGACGGAGGAGGAGAAGCTTCGACAGCTGACCCGCGGTTTGAGGCCAGAAGTACTAGAACGAGTTGTCCTAACAAATCCACAAACAACGGCCGAATTCCTCACCACGCTGCAACGCTTGACCCAGGCCAGCCAGATGGCCCAGCACAATATGTGGACAATGCCGACGCATCCTTTACCAGGCTTCAACTCGCCCGCTCCACAACAGGCAAGCCAAACAACACGTAGCAGCCAATACCACCTAGCACCCAGCCGTTCCAACAGGTGGGGATGGACTTCTTGGGGCCCTTGACTAAGACAATCAACGGCAATCGCTACGTACTCGTCATTGTCGACTACCACACAAAATGGGTGGAGGCAGTTGCTACACCGGATGCAACAGCGGCGAGTGCAGCCAGACACTTCATGGAGAGCATTGTACTTCGCCATGGAGCACCGTTGAGCCTAATCACCGACAGGGGAAGACATTTTGTTGCCGACGTAATGGAAGAGCTTTTTCGATTAACAGCTACAAACCACCATCGAACAACCGCATATCACCCACAAACAAATGGATTATGTGAAAGATTTAATCGAACTCTCGCTCACATGATTAGTATGTACGTGTCGGCCGATCATCGGGACTGGGATTGTTTCCTGCCATACGCCACCTTCGCGTATAATACCTCCGTACACGACACAACAAGGTTCACGCCATTCTTTCTCTTGTACGGACGAGAGGCAACACTGCCTCTTGATGCGTCGCTTCGGTTAAAATCTGGGGAAGTACAGGCCGCAAGCAACCAAGAGGTGCTAGACAAATGGCAACAGGCAAGAGAGCTGGCATCCATTCGAGAGACGCAAGCCCAACAGAAAAACAAAGAGAGGTACGATCAAAACCGCAGGGAACACAGGTTTAGAATGGGGGACCTTGTCTACGTCAAGACCCCCATACGCAAACGCAATCGGACGACGAAATTCCTACACCCATTCCACGGACCGTACCGGTTGCTTCGTCAGACTGGAGCCAATAACTGGGAGGTAGTCGACCGCACCGGACGTTTCAAAGACATCGTGAACGTGGCACGGTTAAAGCCGTACCACCAACGACTGCAGGGCCCTGCAGAAGACACCGGGAGTACAGAGAACTCGGCGGGGCTTGATCAAGTCTGTGATGCTGAATCGGAGGACGAATTTTCGACGCACTGGATGTGTCTGATGTCTCAGGCGGCGTGGACCAAGCAGAAGTTTCGGACCACGATGAAGTACAGGACCCACAGGGAGGCACAGCCGTGTGCGCCTAGATATTTGAGTATTATGAGTACTTTTAAAGTGATAATTATTTGCATTTTATTTTTAGAGTGAACTGTTGCGTGAACTTTTGCGTGAACTATTCATGGTTTTCAAAGTGCGCGTTCTTTGAACTTAATTTTTGACTAACAGTGAGAACCTCCATTTGCGTCAAGAGCCCGATTCTGAGAGTAGGGCCTCTCAGCTAAAGGGGGAGGATTGTAACGAAATAAAAGGTAAACAGGGCGCTGTTGGCAGGCGCGGGGACGTTAGCTGTACGCGCTTCGGAGGGACATTGCAAGTGATGGAAGAAAAGGAGGAAGCAGGGTGCGCGAGAGCAGTGAGCGAGGGCTGACCGGGCCTTCGAAAAAAAGGCGGTGGATTGAGACCGGAGCCGTGACCTGCCAACGTGAACCCTGCTGTTAATTTCCAGATCATGAGTGGACTTAATCACTTGACAGAGACGAAACTAGAACGTTACAATATGTCCGACGTCCGTGTTGCTGAAAATTATAAGGTAATTCATATTTGCAAAAACAGAAGGCGAATTTTCCTACAATCATTTGCATTTTGAACTGATACGTTTGAAGGACGTTGCACAGCCTAAATGAGTGATCGCGGAGTTCGAAACGCCTTTTATGTGTGGAAAATGCCCTCTTCTCTAGGCAATCTCGACATTTCCTCATGTAGCCGTGTGCTCTAGGTTAGTCGTGTACAATCACTGCCATGCATGATTTACGGATGCGCTACTTATTAATGAAGCCAGCAGTGCAGGAAATTAAAGAGATGCGCTTCAGCCTCCTTTTAACGAATTTTGAAAACCTAAGGTGCCCCTTTTAGTCTCTTTCTTTACTGTTCGTTCCCACTCCAGGGCCACCGCGAGGAGAACATAGCATTGTGCGATCTGGAGTCTTCAAACCTGTCGCCCCTCGACACCCGCACCCTTCCCCCCTTTCTATTTTCTTGGTTCGTTAATCATATACAAATTAGTATAGTATTCAGCAAAATGCTTTGAAGGGTAATTTTGCCGCGTTACCGAAAACCATTTCCGTAATCAACCTTGCAGAAGACTTCCCAAAATATTGCTTCAGGGGATTAGTTTTTGCAAAGTTGGGGTAATAATCCTGTTTGCACAGTGCTCGGAAAGTGCGTCTTCTCTTAAAGCTTCAAGAAACTAGATAGATGTTTCGCAGATTTTTTTTCGGCGAGCTCTCTTGTTATTCTATATTTCCTTATTCACTGAAAACCTTAATTAGTATTGATACGGACCAAATATACATTCGTCGCACTCTCCGTAAAAACAACTGAGTGGAGGCGTTTGTTTACATTTCAAGGATACCTCTTGAAAATTTCGTTGAGAGAAGTAGGTCTTGGTCGTGATCCGGATGAGTGGAAATTAGTGTTCTCGTTGTTTAAAATCCGGGAACTGACTCAAAATATAAATTTACGTTTTCCATTCTCCACTTTTCATTGTCTCTTGGAATCATGCACGCAATATCTCTACCTGATTTAGTTAAAACTGAATTTAAATTAGTAAATACTCGTCTTCGTGCGTTTTCAATTTAAACACCACTGAATATTTTTTTTTCGGGTGCGCACTTTGCAACCACGGAAGATTAGATAACGAAAGTGATACTACTTTAGGGCAGGACCAAATTTTGGCTTAAGTACACGATAGGAAATTATGTGTCTACCGCACAATATTTTCTTCCAATTTTTTTTTCCCAGTGCCTTTGATTCCTTTCTAGAATATAGACACTACTGTGAAGATTAGTTGCCCCTTAGAGCTGTGTGGTATTTCACGCAGAATGTCTGGTGTCACCATCATTTGTACACTGGAACGTATGTTGTCTGGCCGCGTCTTTTTTCTATTGGCGAAGTGCGTGACCGAAACCTTCGCATTGGTAACTTTTACACGATTTTTCGAACACTGTCTGGGACGTCTTAGAACAGATAAAGTCTGCTTTTATCGACGTAAAAAATGTAATGCCATACTGTCAAGTTTACCGGTGCTGGTTTAAATCTCTGATGAGTCCAAGTTGACGCTGTGTTTTTATACATGCCAACGATCTTGTCGCTCACAACTCATAACTAGTAGCCAGGATAACATCTTGTGACGTCACGACGAGGAAAGTCACTGTAGTGACGTCACATATGGGAACCATGAGAAAGCGCCTCAAAAACATATCGACTGAATTGTTTTAATTAAAATAGGAGGCAGAGATGCGGGTGGTAGCCCCTAAAGAAATTAGACTTTTACAACCTCCTGTAACGCCGATTTAGAGCGCAACTGTTGAGGAGAAGGAGGGGAGGGTACTGAGGGGAGGGTATTTCCCTCCTCCTCATCCGTAACCTCTCCTCTTCCCCTCCTTTTTCTTTCACGCGAAATGCGCGTCGTCACGCGACGTTTCGGCGGGGTGCCGAAACGCTACCGCGGTGCATTATGGGACGTCACCGTGCTGAAACTTCACTTGCAACGTTTCGGCACGGTGACGTCATTCGCGCCGAAACGTCACGCGACGTTTCGGCTCCGTGCCGAAACGTCACTCGTGACAGTTCGGCACGGTGACGTTTCGGCAACATGCCGAAACGTCAGCGCGGTGCATTTTGGGATGTTTCCCATAATGCACCGCGCGGTTACGCCGACAGCGACGGCGACGGCTACGCCGACACCGACGACGCCGCCGACGGCGACGCCGATGACGACGACGACGCCGACAACGACGCCGACGCCGACGCCGACGCCGCTCAAGCCGGAAACGGGCGCCTAAGAGCTGCGCTCTATAAAGCGAAACATAATTTTTTTCCTAGTTTTACTCTTTGTGTGTTACAATGTCTCTATATATACAGGTCGATTATTCATAGAAACATTAAAACCTAGTCTTTCCCGCGTTTCGTGCACGGGGCTATGTCACTAGGAACAAAAGTACTACAGTCACCATCAAAAATTTGTCATCTCCTTATTATCGGTAAGTTCATTCCTTTTTAAACAAGCACAGAGGCACGCAATGAGGTAACTCCTAAATACCAAAAAAAAAACAGAGATCGGTTCGATTATTTCTTTAAGA
Organism: Ixodes persulcatus; assembly: GCA_013358835.2. Classification (NCBI taxonomy): domain Eukaryota; kingdom Metazoa; phylum Arthropoda; class Arachnida; order Ixodida; family Ixodidae; genus Ixodes; species Ixodes persulcatus. Next base: position 46,734 of record JABSTQ010000800.1, read on the forward strand.
GCACAGCAACAGCCATGCTTAGTTTGTTCGATAACAAAAAAGCGATTGAGGGTAAATGATGCGTCGTAGAAGTTTTTCATGTGGTGGATTTTCAGGATTTCAACTAAATATGACCCAGAGGTGTGATTTGTTCGAAGAGGAAAACTTTTGAAATACTACGTAAAACGAATGATTTGTGTAAATTGGAAAATTGTGATCGCTCAAGGGTTACCATATATGACATTTCTGAAAGGGGGCATCTATTTTAGTGCCTGCCTCACGCGGTATACCGGAAGAGGATTACATTCTGCGAA
>JABSTQ010000801.1:0-24363 GCA_013358835.2 Ixodes persulcatus
GGAGGAGAGGCGAAGACTCCTCCGCTCCTTCTCCCTGGGAGCAGCGCGGACGCTCCTTGAACAGTTCAAGTGGGGAGACAGAGGAGACTCCCTGCCTCTCCCTGGGGGGGGACCTCGGAGTGGGGACAGACAGAGGAGCTCCCTGCCTGTCCCGTGGTCGAGAAGCAGCTGGTGCGCTCCCTCCAGAAACCGGAGGAAGCTGCTGCCGCTGCTGGGGGGTTGGGGACTGAAGAGCCACTGCCAGGACCTCAGGCGAGACCTGGGTGGCCTTCGATTCTGTTCGCGGTGCGGGTCCCCTTTGCACCGCCTGCGCAAACGTTCCTTTTGCAAAAAAGGAATACTGTTGTTTTGCCTCCTGGTAGGTAATGTTCTTTTTTGCTTTTAGGGTTAGGATTTCTTTTTCCTGTTTCCATTGTGGGCATGTTCTGGCATAAGCAGCATGGTTGCCTTGGCAATTTACACATTTGAGAGCATTCTTACAAATGTCAGCGACATGGTCATTGCTGCCACATTTTGCGCAAGTTTCACGGCCCCGACAGTTTCGCGAGCCATGCCCGAAGCGCTGACATCGGAAACATCTTTGCGGATTGGGAATAAAAGGCCGGACATTACAGTGAAGATAACCAGCTTTAACGGTAGCAGGAAGCGTATGCAGTTCAAAGGTCAGGATCAAATGCTTGGTTGGCTGCTCCTGCCCGTCTTTACGGATGGTAATCCGCTTGACGGCCACCACTGCCTGTTTCTGGAGTCCAGCCAGAATTTCATCTTCAGTGCAATCTATCAGATCAGCCTCCGAGATAACACCTCGAACACTATTCAGTGTCCGATGTGGGCTGACTTTTATCTGATGTTCGCCAAGACATGTTTGTTTTAAAAGCGTTCTGCTTTGAACTTCTGTTTCAACTTCGACAAGAAGGTTACCAGAAAGCTTTTTTGCCTTGAAAGCTTTGCCAATGATGGCATCAAGGCATTTTGACACTAGGAAAGGTGAGAGTTTAGCCAGCGGCTTTTCTTCATCTAGGGATTGAAGAACAAAAAATCTTGGATACGTTGGTGGTTCAGACGCTTTTTCAAAAGTAAGTACGGAGCAACCCCTTTTAGGGGGACGCACCGTGTTGGGTTTGGAGGAGGGGGCAGCCATAAGAGGCGGAAAGTCTTCAGAACCTGTGGTGTGCCGCCCACCACAGAGCCCAACGAGGGAATAGTTAACGGACCATAACAAAAAGGGCTTTGCTGGAACCGTTAAACTATTAGCACTGCCCAGGTACTATAACCAAGTGTGGTTTAGGACAAGGGGTCTGTCGCCACCCAAGGTTAGCCCTTGCCGCCAAAGAAGTTGAAAAGGAAAGAAGAGAAATGAGAAGAGTGAAAAGAAGGAGAAGACAAGGGTAAAAGAAGGGAGGGGATAGTAGAAGATATGGCGACTAGACTGAATCATCCTGGCTGGGCCATACCAGGACTCCCGTCTATGAGAAGCGGGGGCCGAAGTGGTGTATTGCCTCACCCGGGGGGCCCCGAAGGGTCCAAACCTACCCCGGGCTCGGCTCAACCACCAGGATGCCCTTTTCCCCAGACACGGGAAAGCCACGCACAGCCATACGTGGGCGGGCGAGCCCGCATGGCTCGGGGTCCGTGGAGACGCCACTCTCCAAACACCTGCTTTCACAGGTGCCCCCTGCGGGGTCATTGCACTTCGTTCATTGACTTACCTTAAAGTACCGGTGGAGCGTCCACCCCACTTTCACTGAATACGGCGTTAATGTAGAGATGGGTGCTTGTCCGGTCAAATCGGGCGGTTAACATATAATTTGCAGAATTCCCAAGTTTGGAAAATGTTAATTGCGGGCCCTTGAACGAAGTGGGTGCTTCTGCGGTATTTTACGGTATTTATGTTGTTTTTTTCTATGACTGAATAGTGTGTGGGAAAAGCCCTATATATGTGAGTATGTGAATACAGTGTTCTCTTATTTTTAATAATTTTGCATTCTTGGCATCTGTGAGTTTTATGTTGTGGTAAATTTTATAGGACGGTTTATCGAAAGGAGTAGTGCCCCGTGCGGAGCAAGTAAAATGGTTTCGGGTCAATCGTAAGCGAGGGGGAAGGGCCCACATGAGCTCCTCCCTGATGTTCTCATCCTGTCAGCGAGGCATACATGAGCCTCGACTGTTAGGTGCGAAAAGAGCTTGAGCATGTGCAGAACTCTTCTTGAAAAGGGAATTCACTTTCTCGCTCCTCGAACGTGATAGCACCGTGCGAGAAAAAACTACCGTAAAATTACGAGCAAGCGCCCCCCCTGCACGCAAGTCAAAATTACCTGCAAAGTGGGGGGCGCTATCCCGGAACGGCACCAAAATTCAAGATGGCGACGACAAAAGTTTTTCACCAGAAAAAGAAAAAAAAGCGAAGTGCACACAGATTTAATATTTTATTTATCTCTGAGAACATAGACTTTACTAGGCCAAAGATTTGCCACTGCTATGTTAATCACTTTCAAAACCATCCCAGAGTCGGCCGCAAAAAAAAGTTTGCAGCATTCCGCGATGTTTCCCGACTGCATGCCGTTGGCTATTTTGACAGCCTCTTCAGAAAGAAGCCGGTTGCTAATGGCTCATTCTCCACTTCCTTCGCGCTCCAAGTATTAAAAGAGCGCGTCGTCCACGTATTCACTGAACGCCGGCGCGCCGTTACTTAGCTTTCTTCAAACTTTAGCTTTCCCATAGTTTGACTGTAGCAAATTGTCAAAATTCTTGTCCCATTCCCGTATCCGGTCGAGCTTGATGTGTCGAGACGTCTGGTGTGAGTCTTTCCCGTTTTCACAATGCCATTGGACGACCTCGATTTTTTTGCCACTGTGTAAGAACTCGTAGAAGACCTGACAGCCTTAAAACAAAGCGACAGTGTCGCGTAGTGACTGGGCTGATCGGGCTGCAAAGTAGGATTGGATTGGATTGGATTCTTGGACTGAACTTCGCAGGCCAGTGTTGCCTGGGCGCGGTCAGCGCGGTGCGTGATACGGGTGCGGAGCGGGGAGGGGGGCGCTTTCCCGGAACGGCGCGGAAATGTGAAATTAGAGGTGAAGTTGGGGGGGGGGGGGGGGGGGGGCTCTTGGTTGGGGGGGGGGCGCTTGCTCAGAATTTTAACGGTAACCCCAAAATACCCCTGGTACAGTGGCTAGAAGGGGAGCTGTCAGAGTCTAGCAGCTCGCTTTGCGTGAGGAGGCGCGCTAGTGTATCATGACGACGGTAGGTAGCACGTTCATCGACTCTGAGATGCCACCAAACTCTCCATAGCAGCATCTATTTTCTTCTTCTTCTGAGATGCCAATCGCAGACGCCGTGCCACGAAAGGCTCGTTCGCGTCACTAGAAGTGCTCGTTTCTGGTGCTCTTCCTGAAAAGATTGCTCCATGCGTCCAGACTATTGCGGTGGCAAAATGGCAAACACACTGCTTTGTTCTCGGATGTACCATGGGGTATGTTTCTGCGAGAGAGAAAAAGAAGAAAGCCTCCCTCTTCGTCATTCCCGACGACGACAAAAGTGTCGGCAGGTTTATCCTTGTGTTACGTGAACCACAAGTCCAAAATCAACATAGTTTAACTTTCAGAAGTTTTTTAAGGAGTGCATGTTGCACACATTTATTGGAGGAGCAAGAAAGCACCCGAATCGCAGCAGACGGGAACGGACGACACATCTCAGTGTCGACAGCAGCGCCACCGCTGCATCCATACCGGCAGTTCCTTCTTTCGCTCGCCGATTCTGACAGCTCCCCTTCTAGCCACCGTACCACTGGTCATCCGCTGTTGGTTTCGCGGCAGTTGCGAGACTGTTCACCAGTTATTTTTGGAAAAAATTATTTGGATATTATTTGAATCCAGGGTGAAGGTAAGATAAGATGAAGAAATAGAAGTCGGCCAGGGATATATGGCGCCAGTGAGTTTGTTGTCAATCGAGCGTGAGCGAATGCCTAATGCAAGGTTGTGAGGCGATGCCATTTGAAGTGCCTCGAACCAATACAGTCAAACCCGTTTATAACGAACATCAGAAAACGCCACGATCAGTTCGATATAGCAAAAACCTTTTACAACGAACTTCCACGATGCGTTTGCTGTAAGGCGAGAGCTTCTCCTACTCTCTCATCTCTTCGCTTCCACCTTGTAACAAAGCGCTAAAAAGTTGTTTTTTTTTTTGTTTTTATTTCTTTTGCATGCGTGCAGATTCTGTTCTTTTAGCTTATCTCCCCTTCTGAATCACCTCTCATCCTGGGCAACCGCTTTAGAATGAAGTTGTTTTTTTTTTTTCTGTGCGTGCGTGCAGTGTTTTTTTTTTTTAGCTTTCTTCCCTTCTGAATCGCTTCTCTTTGTCAATTTTGTTCGCAGCTAGAGCTTTTGGAATTTTCTTTCTTTCCTATTTTTTTGGGGGAGGGGGGGGGGGGGAGAGGGACAGGCTAGAAGACAATTGTTTGCGCGTTTTTGGAAGCCTTCCCGGGGGAAAAAGTTTGATATAGCCAATAGGTTGTTTGTTATAAAAAGTACTTTTTACATGCATTTTTATTTAAATTTTCCGCGAGTTCGATGTCGACAATAATTCTGTATACGAGGGTTCGTTCGAAACGGGTTTCACTGTAGGGGGTATTCACTAGAAGCATATTTGAGGGCGATTTTTTTAGTGCATGTTCAGAACGAGCTCACATTAATTGCCTGCTAAGACCAGCAATCTTGATAGTGCAGAATGCAGGTTGCAAAAGAATTGCGGAAGCTCGCCGCCATCAGCACGCTCTGAGCATCCGTGCACACGGCTATGGCCCACAGTGAATACTCCCTACTGGGGAGGAGATCAGACCGTGGTGCCCCAAGGGGCTAACTTTAGAACTAAACGGATGGGAACAACAAATAACAATGACTCGGCGCTCGGCTGACAACCAAACGCCGCGTCAGCGTTTGGCTGGAGTTTGTGTTCTCTGATCGCCTGAGGGGGAGGAGGGGCTCTTTCGTTACCACTCCGGCTTGCATTAACAATGCAGCATGCACGGTGCATATGCCCAGCTCAGCACAAAAGCTGAAATGGATCCAGCTCGCATTCTTTGACTGCTTTCGGGAGAGATCCGGCACTAACAATAAACATCATTTTGTTTATTGTTAGTATTTTTACGTTGGGACGTGAACATGCCCACAAGGCCTGTAGGCATGTCCACAGGCCTTGTGTTAAGTAAACACCAAGGTGTGGGGACAACAAACAGGTCAGAGCGCCCCCTGTAGTTCGATCTCCTCGCCAATACATAGCTTGCGTGTGACGTCATTCGCGGCCATGCCAGTATTTTATGCGCCGAGAGCATTCGGTATGCCCTGTTAGTTTCACATTTCAGAAGTTGTAGTTAGAAGAAATCAGTAAGTAGAAATATCCTTCAGTACCCAGCAATGGCGACACTTGCAAGCTATGTATACAACCTAGAAGACAAAGCCTCCGCCTTTCCTCCTCTGACGTCATCACTAACGCGTCCAAGCAGCACCACCTAGCTCCCGCCCGCGTCGCCGTGAGTGCGTCTCTGAGCGAGCCTCGCAACTAGAGATGCCGGCAATTTTTTGCAAACCTGAGGTTCGAAGATCGAACCAAGGGGTTAAAAAGGTTCGCACAATTTCGAAACATTGAACTTATTACAAAAAGAAATTCAACAATGTTCAAACTTTTTAATTTTTGGTGCTGAGAAGTTTGATTGTTTTTTAACTTATTACGCTAAGAAATCCGACGATTTTCAAACTTTCGAACCTAAAGAGTTCAAAAGTTCAACGAACTTCGAACTTCTGAACAAAAGTTTGAACCAAGTTCACCCCTATAGGTTCGAGGCAACAAATATAAATAACACAAGATGTCAATGAAGTGGAGTTAGTCTTACCGTTAGCTGATTGTGCTACAAACGATGCGCTTGTAAAGCGCTGAATGATCGCTTTGGGGTGGCCTCGGCCTCATACCTCACACCTTTTTCTTTCGGGTTCCGCACCGAACCTCCCCCGCACACAACTCCGTAGGTTGCCCCTAGGTGACCTGTAGGCAGGGGCAAATTTAGGGGAAGGGATAGAGGAAAGGGGGTAGCTGCCACCGCCCCCCCCCCCCCCCCCCCCTCCACGCGCCCAAGTGGGATAAAAAAAAATATTCTGAAAGAATGCCTCGTTCTTGGTCAAGTGGTGATTATTTGGTCAACAAACTAGATTTGTGCAGCCGAAGCAGGACAGTGGATTCAACCAACTGTTATTTTTTGGCACCGTCTTTGGTATTTCAATGAAAAAACAAACAAAAAAGGAGAGAAATGAGTGGATAAGTTCACCAGATGCGAAATGTACCAGCGAAGGAAAAGCGGTGATTCTTCGAAGTTAAAAACGTAAAAGATGGCAGCTTGGCGTTCGACGCAACACACATTGGGTCGAACTTCACGACGCTGTTTTGCAGTTCAGATAACCTGGGAACCATCGCAAAGGCGTTAGAAACGGTTTCCTAGTGGCGAGAACAAAGCTCGGCTACCAAGACGAGATCCCTGCTTACCTCAGTCCTGGATGCCGAGTTTATCATCGCAACCCTAGCTCTGTACAACGTTCTCTCAGTCACGCTTCCCCCGAGTCGGCTGCTCCAAAAGCCAGATCTCAAAATGAACAGCGCCTCGGACATCGTGAAAGACACGATCATCGTTCTGAGCGAAAAGCGGAAACCACTGAACGTCGAGAAGACTTTCAAAGAAATTTTCGCACATGCAGAAGACATCGCTGAGAACATGGGAGCCCAACCAGATGTGCCTCGTCCAGTGCAACGACAGATGGACTGCGCGAAATCGCCTCCACAGACAGCCGAGTCATACTTCCAAGCACATGTCTACATTCCTCTTGTGGAATGCGTCATGGATGATCTCAAGCAGCGTTTGCCGAAAGAGGTGCTGTGCTGGAGGTGTACTGACTCAACACACTTGTGTGTTCAGGCAGTACCTCCGCTAGATGCCATTAGCGACGGTGCTGTATTTTGGTTTTTTATCAGAGCTAGACACTGATGTCTGGGGCTAACAGTATTGAAAAAATAGTTTATCATGCTTTCTACAGCGATCACGATACAAATCTCTGCTCAGTTTTGCATAAAAGCCTCAGGATATGGTACAATCACGTGTCTTGTGGCCAAAATTGTACAACATGGTGGCAGCCAAGTGGGGGTCACTTTTGCCTGGTGAACGGGATACCAGAATATCGCTCTGAGCCCCTCTACCTCGTTGGAATATTTCAACCTATTTGTAACAAAAATTTGGTATCTTCGAACTCTGAACTTTCACAAGCCTTAGCATTTTCGAATTATTTGAATTCTAACCTCAGCGGGGTTTTCGAACCCGAACTTGGGGAGGTTCGCGGCATCCCTACTCACAACTAGGGGTGTCGCAAACTTTTGCCGAACCTCGATTTTGACGTCGAACCTCAAGGTTCGACAGGTTCACCGAACCTTCGAACTTCCACTGGAATTCAAAGAAGTTGGACTTATGGACAGTGTTGCCCTGCTTCTACACCAATATTTTCAATTCTGAAGGACAAATAATTTAGAAAGTAGTTTATTTTATATTTTATAAAATGGTTACCAATGTTGAACACTATAGAAAAGCGAAAATATGCGCTTTTAATGCTTTCGTTAGTTAGTAATGTGAACCAATGATGCCAATACACCCAACAAATATTGCGCTTTTTCTCCGCCTGATCGAGTCAACTGTTTTTCTCATTTTCGCGCATGCGCACAAAAGTCGAACTTCAGTCGAACCTTTGTTGAACATTACGTTGAAAGTACGAAAAAGTCGAACTTGGTCGAACTCGTACCTGGGAAGGTTCGCAACACCCATACTCACAACGAGCGGAACGTTGCCACGCTTGTACGCCAAGCATCTGCGCCGCGTACTACGCCGCTGTGCTTGGCACTTGGGGAGAGTCGGAGAACCATTAACAATAACGTAACGCGCAGGCCTTCCATGTGCTAGGACGAGATACGACGCGGAGTTCCGACCCAACGGCATCGCTCGCCCGCGGGTTGCCGCACGCCGTTGCCAAGTCGGTGGGGCCGTGGAGCACTCACCTCCGTGCATACGCTCTTGCGCTGTCCGCTGTCCACCGAGTGTTTCGGAACTCGCAGAGACATTTGTCCCCTCGGGTGACTCTTGAACCGCTCGCGCTGACAACTCCTTAGAAGTTCCGTAACTTGGAAACCACCAGCCGGACTTCTCGGGGCGACGAACTTCGACGATGCCGACGGTGCCTTCCACCGTTGTGCCTTCCGTCTGCGCGCGTGATAAGCAGCAGTGACGTAGCGATGTAGCAGCGTTGGTGTGTTTAGCGTCTCATCCCGCCCATACATCAAAACTTTAAAAGTGGTCCCGAAGTGGCAACAAATGATGTCACAGAAGCCGGAGTGTTGATGCTGCTGGGTGGAGCGATCCTGGCGGTTGGTCGTAGAAATGCTGGCGAAAAGCAAGAGCGAACGCGAGTGTCGCTGTCGTCGCGGCGTTTCAACTTCTCGCTACCGAAACTTCCGTAGGCAGCCGAGGCAGCCACACTGAAGAGCGACCTGCAGCAGAACAGTCGCTTGGCATAACCACCACCGCTGCTGCGACGCCGCCAGGATCGCGACCGGCGGCAACATGGCACTTTTATGACGTCATCCGGCGGAAACTGAGGGATCACTTGTTTGTACGCACTAAACACGGTAAACACGCCAGTCGGAGACGCGTTGCAGGCACCATAGCACACATAGCCCGCGCGTAGCAACATTGCACGTCGGTTTCACGTAGCGACGTAACATAGCGACGTGCATACTGGAAGGGGCACATGTGGTGGTGTGCGGGGCTAGGCAGATAAGTGACAACACTTACGCAGAGCGCCTGCGTAAGGGTTTTCACGTAGCGCGTACTGGCAGTACTGGCGCCAACGACTTGCGCGCGCGTACCGTCAACAAGCTACCACGTGACAACGCGAGCCGAAAATCACTTTCGGTTCGGATATTGTTTGCAAGCATTCTTTTGATTGGAAAAATCTCCGTGAAATATTGTTTCGTATGTCGTGCTGCTCGCTTCATTAAATACGAAGATGCCACGGTACTAGCCCTTCATAACTCTGGGAAGAGATTTCTGCGAAGTCGGTAGGAGACTGCCTTCGCGCTCCGCGATCTATCGCGCGCGTCGGTTCACCCAACGGCACTCTCTGAATCTTCATTTCATTTTGAGAGGATAGAAATCGTCTGGGTCTTCCGGCTTGCGTGCCAATAAAGACTCACTGATATTAGCAACATTTTATGTTTATTTTTACTCGAAAAATGTAAACGCAAAAAAAATTGCCCAAAGTGATGTGGGGCAGTTGCCCAAAGCCTTGCGGAGCGCCGAGTTTTTGGGGCGGAGCATTATTTTCGCTTTGCGTTCGCAAAATATGCATTTAATTTACATTCAATTCTGAATAGCAGGAGCTTCTTGAACCTTTGAATGTTGTATTTTTGCCAGCTGGATAGTGTATGATTCTGCTTTTTTTTTTTTTTTTTTATCACGCAAGCGATGTTTTAAAGAGATACTACAACAAAATTTCGGCGCTTATTTCTTGGTCTTTCGTGTTCAAGGGAGCAGTGTCACATCAGACACGCCAATCTCTTGTTGAAAAAGACACGAAAAGGAATTTTAAAACGAATTAAATGATTAGCAAACTTCATGGAGCACCTGGTGGATGTCGCTAACGCCTCGTTTTGTAATGCCCGTTTGGGAACCTTGACAGGTAGTGACGATAACTATCTCGCCTCCGGCCAACGTCATTAGATCAGTCAGTTACGGAACTGCTCACAGACACTGCTTGCACGAGCAGTACCCCCCCCCCCCCCACCCCCCTTTTCCTCTCTCACCATGACTCGTCTCCCGTGGTTAGACGCGCCGTACGGCTGCTTTGGTAACTGCAGTCTGTTCTATGGAATACGCGTACGTTTCAAAGCACAACGTCTAGATGGAGCTCTGGCTCGGCTCTATTGAATACACAGTTATGAAATGAAAATCTAGATGACGCTTCGCACGACGGGAGGCGGACTGAAGTGAGTGAGGGGGGTACCCCTCCGCGAGAGTTCCACAACTGAGGTAATCTAGAAACATGACCTCCAGAACACGACGCCCGTCGAGTTCAGAAATAGGCTGAATATGATGCAGAATATCCGTAAATGGGCAATCACGCGTTTGTATTTTGAGCCTGATGACTATTTTTCGCTATAAACGTCTCACTCTAGCAAGCCCTCGGAGAGCACAGTGGAGAGCACGTGACATCCGCCTGCAATCTTGACGTAGATTGCCTCGGGACAAGCAAAGCTGCGGCGAGGCTGACAGTCGAGAGGATGTCCTAGCCGAAGCGGCCGAAGCGGCCGAAGCACGCCAGCGATCGGGCTACCGTAACTGACCCCAAAGCCATAAACGCCGACTACGGGAGGAGGGGGGGGGGGGGGGGAAGGTCCCCCTCCCCCCCCCCCCCCCCACAAAAAAGAAATTCTGCAGGAAGGGCAGAGACCCCCCCCCCCCCCCCCCCTCTCTCCCAAGCTCTTCGGGAAAGCAAGTACCATCGCCTCCTGAACCTCTGGGTGCACCTCATTAATCTCATCTGTGAGCCCTGGTGCCCGCACATATCGATAGCTGGCGCCCAGTGGATCAATAAAAATTTATCCACTCACCAGCTCTGTCTCTAAGTGACCAGAGCTGGTGAGTGGATAAATTTTTCTAACCATTTGAGCAGTCCTGTTCGAAAACCTAGTATTAGCAAATACGATAAAGGCTAGTGCTGGAAATTCCTTCGAAAGCCATTGGAACTAGTTGCGAATGACGACAGTGGCACCTCTAGCTGGTAAACGGACAAAAACTCACCGGACAAAACCTCACCCGTTTTTCACACACCCAAACAAAAGCTCACCTTTTTCTTTTTTTTTTTTTTTTTGCTGCCCGGGCGGAACACGGGCCGGGATAAAGTGCGGACACGATGGACATTGCATCATTTTAAACTGGTACTTCATCCCATACAAAGGTGTTGACAGATAAGCCATAACAGGCAGAAAAGCAACGATTTGGGACCAAAGAAGCGAAGTCACTTTTCGGTAATCGCGCTTTTTCATTGTCAACTTGTGCTTATGTCAATCTAGACGCGCTTATAAAGGTTAGGCACAATGTCTCTTCATTACTGATGAATGGGGTTTCTTGGGGTTCAGAGTAATATTTGAAGTGAATGGCTAAGAAAATTACAATTGTTTCCGTCATTGTACGTCGTAAATATATCTGAAATCAATGATTATCTCAGTGTGATGTGAAAAGGAAACTGAAACAAAACTGTAATATACAAACCATTAAGTTGCGAATTTTAAAAAACATTTTGAAAGAACGGGAGTTGCCTTGTGCCCCAAGGACTAACCTACATCAGGGAAAGGTCTACCGGTGACATCGGCGACCTGCTGAACTATTTGATTGCAGGTATGTCAACGGCCCCTTCCGTTATGCTTCTGCTCCTTCTGCGGCGGCACCCAGAGCGATTTCTTCCCTTTGCCTCACTGTGCGCCGACGACGACCGGAGTTTCCCCCGGAGCGGTGGAATATGTACGACGCCACTCTTCAAGATAAAGACCCGACGGTCAACACGTGCGAAGGGTGAATTGCCGGGTTCCAGAAGCTTGTCGGGCACGCCCATTCAAGCGTCTGGATGCTGACTGAATGACTACAGAAAAATCAGACGCTCGTTTCCACGACATTGGCACAAGCCCGGAGATGTGGGCCCCCGGTGAAGTGGGTGCGAAAACCCACTCTGCGCTTGCACAATCGTCTGAAAAAAAAATATTTGCGAGGGGTTCCAGGTACATCGACATCTACCAAGACTGTTGCAGCTATAGTAGGTTACAAGTCAAGAAGGTAGCGGCAAATGCCCCTCAAAGGGAATCATATATCCCTCCGCCACCTCCGCATCCAATTGCGTCCTGTTAAGAATGGAACCCTCGGCGACCTTCTTCCGAGTTTCAACGCTGCGGAAACGAGTCCCAAAACGAGTCCCGACGTGTTCAGGACTGACGCCCACCTGTCGAAGGCTGCCCAAAACGTGTCTCAACGCGTCCGTGACGTCAACGGGACGTGTGTGTGTGTGCGTGTGGGTTCGTGCGCTCCGAAAGGGGAGAGAGGCCTGGCCTAACTGCGGAGAACCTTGGCTATGACTCATTTCTGACTGCGTCGCGACGGACCCAGCTGCCAAGCACGTGGCTGTCGCACCTGCTGCCCTGGCGGAGAGAGAGGGAGAAAACGGACCCCTATATAAGGCGGGGCGTGAGAGCTCCATTTGTTCTCTTGGATTTGACGACTGTATCGCTACCATGTAATTAAACCGTTCGTTACGTTACCAATTCTCCCACCTCCACTGGACCCCTGGGTTCTTCACTTCGGGGAATGGTCGTCGTCACGAGCCAGGAAGCTCCCGGACGTGCGGCCTAAGCCCCGCCTCGAACAACTGGTTGGCAGCGGTTGGGATCGGACCATGCGACATCGTGCTACATCTGCGGGTGAGCGTTTGGACTTTGCTTTGAGATTCGCCAGGCTTCAGATTATGGGTAATTAATTTTGAACTGCTGGGAATCCTTAGTGTTTGACTAGTGCGCTAGGTTTGTGTACAACCTCGCGACAAGTTTTATTGCAAAGCCAAAGCTAAAGAGCAGCGATCATGGATCTGATGAGGTTACTGAGAACAGATTTACTCTGTTTATGTGAAGAATTGGGTGTGGAGGTGGAGCAAAAGATGAAGAAATCTGAGATCAGTAAAGCGATTTCAGAGAGCGCGGAAGCAGAGGAAATTAAAATTGCGTGGGAACTGCTTCAGAACGCTAAGAGCGAGGCTGCAGCTAGAGAGGAACGAGAGCGAGAACAGGCTGCAGCGAAAGAGGAACAGGCTGCAGCAAGAGAGGAACGAGAGCGGGAACTGGCTGCAGCGAGAGAGGAACGAGCGCAGGCTGCGGCGACAGAGGAGCGAGCGCTGAGAAGGCTAGAGCTCGAAATTGAACAACAGCGATTAAACTCGCAGAACAGTAGAGTTGGGGCTCCGGTACGAGCAAGTGAGACCGAGTCGTATCAAATGAAGAAGCTCATGCAGCCGTTTAAAGTTGGGGAAGACGTGGGCCTATTCTTAGTTAACTTTGAGAGGACATGTGAGAAGTTGAGCTTCGCCCCAGAAACGTGGCCGCAACGGCTTTTGACTCTGTTGCCCTGTGAGGCTGCAGAGGTTGTCGCGCGCCTTAGTGCTGGAGACGCGGACGACTACGACAAGGTGAAGTCCAGCCTTTTGAAGCGGTACCGCCTTTCTGCCGAGGCGTTCCGTCAAAGGTTTAGAAACGCATCCAAAAAGAGCAGCGAGGGCTACTCGGAATTCGCGTACGGGCTTAAAACCAACCTGATAGAATGGTTGAAGAGCGAGGAAGTGTACGAAAGCCGAGACAAGGTAGTCGAGTGTGTGTGCCTCGAACAGTTCTTTCGTAGCATTCCGCAGTCAGTCAAGCTCTGGGTGCAGGACAGGGTGGGAGTCGACTCTGTCGAAAGGGCCGCTGAGCTAGCCGAAGAGTACGCAACGCGTAGAAAGCTGAGCGGAGAGGAAAGCGAATCCGGCCGAAGCGATCAGCGCAAGACCTTTCGACACAGAAATGACTCGCGAGAAAACGGGCCCGAGAAGCCCGAAGCAGGACAAAAGGTCCCAGAAAAGAGCGCAGAACACTCGAACGGAGACGAGGCGCGGAAAAGCCCAACAGGGCAGTTCGAGGCAAGGAAGCCGTTCCTGTGCTACAACTGTCAGGAGCCGGGACACACAGCGGCCAGATGTAAGAAACCGCGGGTTGTGTTCTCGTACGTGAACGGTAGTGACGAGGACCTGAAGCTTCTTCGTCCCTATCTTCACGAGCTCCATGTAAACGGAAAGCCGTGCAGGGTGCTTCGTGACAGTGCAGCGACGATGGACGTTGTCCATCCGTCGTATGTAACGACATCCGATTTTACCGGAAAGGTAGTTTGGATCAAGCAGCTGCTCGAAAAGCACAGTGTCTGTCTGCCTATGGCGAGAGTAAGGATAACTGGCCCGTTCGGAGAGCTAGTGACAGAGGCGGCTGTCTCGCAAACAGTCCCGTTGGAGTATCCTTATTTGTTTTCTAACCGGTCAGATTTCCTGCTGCGCGAAAGGGGTCAACAACTGGGAGAAGGACTAGTTCACTCGTGTACGAGGTCCAAATCGCGTCAGGTCGCCCCTTTGTTGACGAGTGATCCAGAGCCAGAGGCAGCTGACGGGGAGCAGGCACTCCCAGAGTTGGAGGCAGAAAACCGGGATGAGACGGACCAGGTTGTAGAACAGCCTGACCTCGTAGCACTAGAAAGCGTACGCCGTCCCAACGCGCCGGCGAAAAAGGCGGAGGAAGACGGGATCAGAGAAAGATCTCTCGTAGCTCCGGCGTCGCGTAACTTTGGTCCTCTGCTACGAGTAGACAGAGTGTCTTTGACAGTCGAGCAGAAGAGCGACCCTAGTGTGTCAGGGTTTCGCTGTACAGCTCAGGAGATTGCTAGGACCAATGTGACGGGGAATGAAAGAGGCGGATTGTTTTATCGGCGCTATAAGGACCGCATTTTCACGTCTAGAAATCACGTGAAAATCGATCACTATGACTTCAGCGGAAGAAAAAGGAAAGGCAAATTTAACGGCAATGCTGATGGGTTGAGCAGATTTTTCTGACATCACGAAAAATAGTAGGGATGATCTCAGAGGTCTTCGTCATCCACGGGAATGAGGATCTAAGTGGGAGCATTTCGTTGAAACCCCAAAATGACCTCACAAATTGCGAAAAGTTTTTGTCTTTTGTCTTTTGTTCTTAGTGACCTCGTTGGAAAAGTGAGTTTTTTTGGCGACAGGGGGTCTCGATACCCGGAATTGTACCAAATTTTGGTAATCCGTAATCCAGTCTGGCGGGTCTTTGGCGAATTCCGAGCGTTTGACTGCGGTGTGGCGTGGTGTTGTGGGGGACGTTTCCGCTGATGCCTCCGTTGTGAGAGGTTTGGGAGTTTGTTTGGTGCTTGCAGCGTCTTCTCAAGGCCTACTCCAAGCCCACCTCTTCAGGCCAGCGATTGTACCACCGGCCATTCGAGGTTTCCCTGGCCCCGGAGGGGCTGTTAAGAATGGAACCCTCGGCGACCTTCTTCCGAGTTTCAACGCTGCGGAAACGAGTCCCAAAACGAGTCCCGACGTGTTCAGGACTGACGCCCACCTGTCGAAGGCTGCCCAAAACGTGTCTCAACGCGTCCGTGACGTCAACGGGACGTGTGTGTGTGTGCGTGTGGGTTCGTGCGCTCCGAAAGGGGAGAGAGGCCTGGCCTAACTGCGGAGAACCTTGGCTATGACTCATTTCTGACTGCGTCGCGACGGACCCAGCTGCCAAGCACGTGGCTGTCGCACCTGCTGCCCTGGCGGAGGGAGAGGGAGAAAACGGACCCCTATATAAGGCGGGGCGTGAGAGCTCCATTTGTTCTCTTGGATTTGACGACTGTATCGCTACCATGTAATTAAACCGTTCGTTACGTTACCAATTCTCCCACCTCCACTGGACCCCTGGGTTCTTCACTTCGGGGAATGGTCGTCGTCACGAGCCAGGAAGCTCCCGGACGTGCGGCCTAAGCCCCGCCTCGAACAGTCCCATCGTTTCCGTGACGTTGCGGCCAACGCGCGAGGAGGGTCGTGTCTTTCTGTACATATTTGCTTTATCTCTCGACTTTGACTTAGCATTGTGGAAGCCACGAGAGGGAGATTAAGTCTTCCCCCTTCCGATGGAAACAAAGACGACTTTCGGGGATTAGCTTCCCCCTCCGATTGATACAAAGGCTGCTTTCAGGGGCTCGGTTCCTTCTCCGATGAATACAAAGGTCGCTTTCTTAAAAAGTGGGGGTCGGAGATAAGTTGGCACCACTCTGTGGCCATTATCTATCCATTGAAGCGGAACAAGGAGCGTTTCCAGTGAACTCTTCTTTCGATTGCGGAGGGATTTGAAACCGGCGCACCACGCTTGTGGGAGGAGCTTCTCCTACCTTCTTAACTTGTAACCGACTATAGTAGGGGACTGCATGCGCTTCTAACCAATCGATAAATAAACCTTTTTCTTCTCTAAACAACAAACCATGCTCCTGTCAGTTTTAATGTATCGTTACATTTTAGTGTCGCACGCATGTACCTACGTTGTCCGCACTCGTGTTAAGACCAACATGAAATTTTCTCCTGGTGAACTTTTGTCCGGGTCTGTAAAAAAATGGGTGAGCTTCTGTCCGGTGAGCTTTTGTCCGGGATTCCCTCTAGCTGACCTGCAGCCTACGGAAGTAGACGACACAATACGTTTCGTAAGCGCCATTTTGTTTTCCCAAACGTTGCGCTTGAACCACGGAATTCACTGATCACAGCTGCAATGACAGCTAAATGATACGGTCACAAAAGCAGACCTTTGTTTAGGTATGATGCCGTCAGCATGCTTATGCTTATTCTACGTTATCCAGGGGATTACACACGTTTAGGATGTCTCTTGCAAGAAACGCCCCCCCCCCCCCCCCCGGGAAATTGGGAACTTTTTGCCTATCCCCAAAGCTGCTTTTGTACGAATTTTGAGTGACGGGTTGATCTTCTATAATCTTGTAGAAGGACAATAGTTGTTTCTATACTCGCGGTCAGCTTTCTGTGGCAATCCGAAGAGAGGAGGAAAGCGCGTGTACAGCGGTTGGTGCACCCTCTCCCCTAGCATTGACTGCATTGCCACAGAAACCTGACCTATTTTGATGACACGGGCCTCGTGGAGGGCGTATTGTTTGATTACACATTGCGTTATTTGGTACTGACGTTTGCGTTCTCTTTTCATTTTCAAATAAAACCTTTCAGTTGCAAGTACAGCTGTGGTCCTGTCGTGTCTGTTCCTTTTATCGTCCTCATTTTCGAAGCTGTTACAACTTACACCGACCATGTCGAACTTTCACCCACTCGCCCAGTTCAACGCCTTGTTATTGCATTATTTGACTAAAAACTCGAACTTTCCTATGTTCCGTAACAAGAAGAGATTTTTTTTTCTTCTTTTAGGTCAGTTTTTTGGGGGATTTTTCAGTGCACGGCCCTTTGGTAGTAGTTTTGGCACGTTCGTCTCGATGCACGGACATTTTGATGCACTGCGATTTAGGTGTAAATAAGTGTTTGGATGTTCAGATAGTTTAAGTTCCTTGTATTGGGTGTGTTCGGATAAGGACGGTCATGGTGGTGTCATGCCTGTTTTTTGTTTTGAATTTAATTCCTATATGAGATAGCAAAACCGGTCCACGTAGAGGGACACACCTTGCTTTTGCAACATACTTCCTTGTATTCTTGGGAAAAATCACATTCGAGAGAAGGTTGAAACAACGATTTTCCCAACTGCGCGATGAGACAACTTTGAAGGCCAGATGAATAAATAATGCAGCTTTTTACACCGTCAAATTTTTTGCATTTAATGCACGCATACCTTACTGCCAGAAGTAGTTAAATTTAACTTATGTGAGCATATATTTCAATCAAAATAAAATGCCAAACTTGGTTTCTCGAGCAAATCTTACATAATGAGGCATTTGTCTGCGAATTGTTAAGTCGCTTTAAATTTATATTCTAAAGCTGAAACTTTTTGTGTCGAGTGTTTCACGCTTTGTGAGCTTTAACAAATTAATTAGCGTTCTACTGTTAAATGTGTTTCCTCCATTGCGGCCGGAAATTTCGTCAAAATCGAAAACGTCAAAAGTTTGCAATTTTTGTGCGGCAATTAAAAAAAACATTCTCGATTTTTTTTTAATTTTACCCGATAGGCCCTCGATTACCGGTAATTATAAATCTGCAAATACATGTATACATGCATTTTGTCTAAAAAAATATGTGTAACCAGGTCGTTGTCGCGTCAGCTACCGCTGGGGCGTTTCTGTCTTAACGACTAGTGGTACACGAACGTCGCATGCAACAATAATAACCTAACCTTCAGACTCCAGAAGGACATAAGGACCACCTGAGACAGGTCATGGCTACAGCCCGAGAGCACAACCTAAAACTCAACAAAGCCAAGCTCAGGCTAGGACTTTCAGCCATAACATAACTTGGACACCAGCTCTCGTCTGAAGGTTTGGCTCCAGATCCAGCCAAAGTGAAGGCAGTCGAAGATATGTCAACTCCCACTAACAAAGCAGAACTCCAGAGGTTCTTGGGGATGGTAACCTACCTGACAAAGTTCATTCCCAACTTCTCCGCAACCACAGCACCCCTACGTGAACTCCTCAAGGCGGATATAGCATGGCACTGGACAACCCAGCACAGAGACTTTCAAGTTAATCAAGACCAAACTAGGAACTGCACCTGTGCTTTGTTACTTGGATCAGGCAAAGCCAATCACAATCTCAACTGATGCCAGTTCCTACCGCATGGGGTCGGTTTTGCTACAAGAGGGCAGACCGATAGCCTATCCATCAGCAGCCCTAACTTTCGCTCAGCAGCGTTACGCTCAAATAGAAAAATAACTCTTGGCTGTGGTGTTCGCATGTGAACGATTTCACTACTACACATTTGGTCGATCTTTGACGGTTGAAATAGACCAGAACCCACTAGTGGGATTGCAGAGCAAGGAGCTGACCAAAATGTCTACAAGACTATAGGCTCCTGCTTCAGCTCCAGGGTTACAGCACCAATCTCGGCTATGTTCCTGGAAAGCAGCTCACAGTTGCCGACGCATTGTCGAGATTACCAAACCCATAATCCACGATGGAAACTGCGGACCATGATCCAGGTCTTTCGGTGTCAAGCCTTGTCCAAGCGACACCAACAAAGCTCAAGCAGATCCAACAAGCGACAAATCATGATTCAGTTTTTCAGCAACTAAGCAAATACATCAAAAAAGGATGGCCAGCAAGGATCTCTGACGTCAACCCAGCAGCAAGACCATACTTCCACTTCAGAAGTGAATTGTACACCACTGACGGCTTCGTTTGCTACAAGCAGCGGTTGATCATTCCAGCCACCCATGAGGACGAAATACTTCAAAAACTGCACCAGGCACATCGTGGCATTGTGGCGCGCAAAGGAGCAGCAAGCCAGAGTGTGTATTGGCCTACACTCAGCAAAGGCATTAAGACTTATCGCGAGCGGCGACGTCTGCCAGTCTAACCGGAGGGCAAACCCCGACCAAAGATGGCTTGACCGAGATCTCCCAGCTCGGCCATGGGAAAAACTAGCAATGAACTCTTTTCATTGTCAAGGAAGCACCCACATCCTCATTGTGGACTACTTCTCAAAGTTATGGAAGTAAAACAGATGGAGACGACGACGGCAAGAGCGCTCATTTCGGTTCTAAGGGATGTCGATCTTTGCGCGATTTGGAATTCATGTGCTAATCTCTGACCAAGGACCTCCTTTTGACTCAGCAGCACTTAGAGCATTCGTGCAAGAATGAGACATCGTTCATGAGCCATCATCGTCACTTTACCCCAGATCCAATTGCCAAATAGAGCGAACAATACAGACTGTTAAATCCATGCTCTCTAAGTCGCTTAGCAATGGTAAGGATCTTGCTGTGGTCCCCTCAACTACCGCTCCACCTCTAGCATCGGATCTGTTTCGCCAGCAGAGCTACTGATGGGCAGGAAGCTATAAGAGCATTCATCCCTGCCCTACGTCAAAGCTTGGAACCAATGTTTCCTACCCAAGCTCACAAGAAGCTTCTCAAACAGAGACAGCAGGAACAGAAGTATGGAGACTGCCACACCCAGGCTCTCTCAGCTCTCGCAAAGGACCATCTTGTTTGGTTGAGGCACAAGAATACCTGGCAAAAGGCAGTCATAATACAGGTTGGACCCGAACCGAGACGATTTACAGTGCAAACTCCTAGCGGCGGTGTGTACGTCAGGAACCGCTATCACCTCAGACCCCGTACTCCAAGGGCTGAAGATGACGGCTGCTCAGCAGAGGAGTACTTTCCTTACGAACCCAGAGTCACAACAACCGAAGACAATAGTACCATACAACAGGGTGTCCAGGATCCAAGAACTGGTCAGGATCGACCAAGTGTGACACGTTTAGGACGAATCATACGTAAACCGGCAAGTTACCGAGACTGAACTCCCATAACATCTTGGCATTGTTTGTTTTCTTTTGTGCTTAAAAAGGGGTGTGTTATGTATTGTTTTGTATGGCTCCTAGCGCCACCTACATTGTCGCTTATATCTCCAATAAAAGGCCATCCCCATTAGAGCAACCATGCGGGCACGCCAGACGCTTACCTTCGCAACCAACGTGTCTTTGTTGCATTCCTACCGGAACACAATATATCAGAAACCATTGTTAATTGAAAAAGAGAAGTCACAGGCGAATTCTACTAATTGAGTATCGCTAGAAAAGCCCACTCTGAAACCATGCTGCATAGGGGAAAATAATGCATTATTCTGTAAATGATTGATTAAATTCCGAGTAAATTATGTGCTCTAGCATTTTACAAGAAACACTTGTTAAAGAGATTGGCCCATAGTTGCATGTGTTGGTTTTATCTCTACTTTTATGTACTGGGACCACGTTGGCGCTTTGCCAGTCAAGAGGAAGTTCGCTCTGTTCAAAAGACTTCCTAAACAACACGGTTAGGTAAAGGGAAATGGAAACAGCGTGCACAGTTGTTCAGAATGAAGTTGGAAATACAATCTGGGCCTGGGGCACTGCTTACTTTGATCTTTCATAATAACGACGCAATACCACTCTCCGAGAAGTCGATGTTATCCATTTGTGTAAGTTGTAACTACGTTTGAGGTCGGCAATTTAGCTACTGGGTTGACCGGCTGAGTGAAAACAGATTGGAAGATACATATTATAGGTTGTAATTGACACCATCTATGACGTCGGGGATAGCGATGCTAGGAGTTTTCTTGTTTTGGGGTATTTCCAGCCCTCTTTAGAATTTCTTTTCACTTTGTCGGGTAGAGTGTCTAGATATTTATTTTGTGTCCTGCGCATTTCTTTTGTTAGGATTTTGCTTAACTCCTTTATTTTGGAATATAATCCAGTTTCTTGTGAACGGCAATACCTACTGAACAAACGATTCTTTTGGTTTATCAAAGTTAAAATTTCCCCATTTATCCACGGTTTATCATTCCCTCTCTTTTCTGATATGATGCGCGATGGAATGTATGTCTGCGTCAAAGATGAAACTTTCATTTTAAATAAATTCCAGGCGGAATTCAAATCCAGGTTTGAGCTATGCGATTGGAGTAGTAGAAAAACGAATCCAGTTCTCGGGATAGCATTGCGTAGTCGCTTTTTTTCATAGAAAAACACCTCGCGTGGTTGTGCACTGCGCGGTTGTATCGCATTACAAGACATTCTTCTAACGACAACATCATGATCGCTAATTCCTGGTATCACATTGAAGGAGAAAACAAGATTGGGGTCATTGAAAAAAAAAACAAAAAAAAAACAAATCTAGCAGATTAGCGATGTTAGAACCCAGTCTTGTTAGAGTTTGAACAAACTGAGATAAGTGGGCAATGACCATTTCATGGAAAGCAGAATAAATGATAGATGTATTCTGGATGATTGACTGAAAAAAGACCCAGTGTACATTTGGGAGATTTAAGTCACCGGCAAGGACTGTGTATGTTGCCGGCAGGCTTAATAATATACTGCTTAATTGAAACAAGGGTTGGCAAGAGTTTGAACCAGATGGCCTATAAAAAGAGCCAGAGGAGCCATTACCAAACATGACTTTACACCAAATGGTTTCACACGATTCGCTGTCAACATTGATAGGGACACTGATCAGACTGTTGTGAAGTGTGAACAAGCACAAAAACACCACCACCGTGTGTGCTGCGGTCTTTCCGATATGTAGTTTAATTGGATGGGAACATTTCCCTATCTGCTATGGTACTATCCAGCCAAGACTCTGTTCCAAAAACTATACGAGGTTTGTTGTTACCAAAAGTGAAGCGAATTCCAGAGTTTTATTTTTTAGACTTCGACAATTTACTACAACTAAGTCCCTTCAAGCTGACATTCTGCTTTGGGTCGCTCTAATCAGTGGTTGCTAGCTGTCTAATGCAGTGTCGGCATCAGTTTCGCTATTATACATGAAAAGTTGTCTATTCATTTTAAGCTTATTAAAATTTAATTTGAAATTTCCTCCACGTTGACGGGCGAATTGGATGAGCTTTTGCCTTTGAAGGCGAACTTTGTTCGAATAGTCTTCACTGATGGCAAACTGGGACACCTTTAGTCTAGCAGCGACTGTAAGTACACTTTGCTTGTCTTTGAATTACAGAAACTTTACTATCAAAGGTCGATTGTTTGTTTTCATGTAGCGTCCTAATCTATGTGCTCTCTCGATAGCTTCCGATGCGATCGAAACTTGCAGTTTTTCAGAGCAAAAATATATTATTCTACTCTCGGACTCCGCCCATGTTTCATTTGGATTCTATTCGATAGCAAAAAAGATTAGGTTATTTCTTCGCGGCCTATTGTCAAGGTCATCCTGGTAATCCTGCAAGTTTGTACACACAGTAGAAAGTTTCTGAGCACTCTGCAAGGCGTGCTACTTGGTCTTTTAATGAAAGCACAGATTCAACGTGGTCTTCAACTTGCTTAATCTTGTTCGTTAGCTCTGTCACGTTTTGTTCAAGAATCTGCTGTTCAGACCTAATAAGTTGGATTTCGTTAAGAATCTCCGACTGTTTCTGTTGGATCACTGGAATTGTCATGTTAACCTCGATCATTTGCTGTTCTTGCTGCTCAGAGAAGGGTCCAGGATTTCGTTCTACATCACCGGCAAGAAGCAGAAAGTTTCGAATAAGGCGCGTACCTCGTAAATAAAACACAACCATGCGACGTATAATTATGCATGGAGGCGAGGTGGGCTTTGGCGCCGACTTTTTTAACGCTGTGCCATTGACAGAGAGATAAGAGTAACCAACCTGAAGAAGGACAAAACGTAAGTTTCTGGCGGCCATGTCGGCGCCAGATCCCACATTGGCGAGGTGAGGCAGCTGCTTATGTAGGTTTATAACTTTATGTCGTGTCGAAGTGCCCACGCTTGCCAGTCCATGTAATCGACGAGAAGTGACGGTAGCGCTGTCTTATCCAGCGGCAGGCGGATATGCCAGGGGGGCGGGAAAGCCGAGCAAACTTGATGTTCATGGCCGATGTCGTTCCAGGGAGGCAGGAAAGTCGGGCAAACTTGATCTTCGAAGTCGATGCCATCTGTGACGACACACGCGTCCGTCGCAGCGCCGTGAAAAGAAGCCACCATCCACACCACCTGAAGACGAAACGTAAGTTTCTGGCGGCCATGTCGACGCCAGATCCCCGTGTCAATGAAATGCGTACAACACTGAAAGCTATGATTCGTCTTGCAAAATATAAGTATAACAATATAACTTTGCACACGTTCCTTGGGGAATCACCCGATAAGTTTTGGAGGTCTTTGTCCCCGGCTCGAAAATATATTTCCAAACTTATGGTTTGGGACACATTATTTACGGATGACTGTGCCATCGCTGAAGCTTTCAATAATTATTTTTTGTCTGTTTTCACCTTAGATAACGGCATTATTCCTCGTCTAAACCTGCCACCCAATCTATCAGTGCTACCCGATGTTTTTATTTCTCCCGAGGGAATGTTTTCAGCGTTGCTTAATCTTTCGACAAAAAAAAAAAAAAGCTGCTGGTCACGACGGCATTTCAAATATGTTCCTCGTTTGCTACGCAGAATGGTGCTCAAAATATCTAAACGGTATTAGCGCATAGATAGAGAGAAGAGCGAAGACACAGGATATAGCGCTACTCACAACTCTTTCCTGTATCTTCTCTCTTCTCTCTACGTGTGCGCTAATACCGTTTAGATGTTTAAATACCAACTAGCCCAATTATAAACCCTTTGACAGCTCAAAATATCTTTATCTATAATATTTTAGAAACCATTGTCGGAGTTCATTATTCCTGTAGAATGGAAAATTGCCAAGATCGTTCCCGTTCACAAATCTGGATCCCATATGTCTGCTCGAAACTTTTTGAGCACGTTGTTTTTAAACATTTGGCAGCGTATTTAGAGAATCAACTTTTTTTTAACGTGAATCAACATGGTTTTCGTCATGGCCTTTCAACTACGACACAATTACTTGAAACCGCCCATGATTTTGCTAAAATATTAAATCGTTGTAAACAGGCTGATGTAATTTTTCTTGACCTCGCTAAAGCATTTGACAGAGTGCCACAATGTAAACTGCTTCAAAAACTTAAATAAATCGTGCAAAATGATATTATCTTCTTCTGGCATG